>JAZGTI010002542.1:0-35781 GCA_036877585.1 Botia kubotai | reverse complement strand
GTACTAAGTACTTGTACTATGGTATGTTGGTGGTATACATTTATAGATGTGTTTACATTCAACCACTAAATAATAGAGTAGTCATATGGATTACTATCCATATGATTCTACTCATATGGAGTCATATGGATTACTTTAATAAGGAATGAAAGCACTTTTTGGAGCTTCAAAATCTTGGGCACTATTTACAGCCATTTTAAAGCTAGGAAGAGTCAGGATATTATTTAATATAACTCTTATTTAATATAATTCTGTTCGTCTGGGAGAAGAAAGTCAAATACACGCAGGATGACTTCAATGTGCGTTTCATTTTTGGATGTAGTATCCCTTTAAATGCTCTCTTTTTGTCACTTTGGATAAAGGCATCTGCTGAATAAATGTAAATCCATTTCATAAAAATACAAATGTGTCCTGATCCTGATGTGTCCTTTATCAGGATCCAAATCCTGATACTTATGACCCTAGTTTTTAAAAATAATACATTAAGCTTGATAATAATAAATAAACCATTAAGTCACTGAAAACGTGAAATCAACATAAAATAGCAATTATGACCCACTACTGTAATGTAATGTATTTCTGGGGAAAACAGGATATTTAAAGAAAAAATAAATGTGTTGGTCAGGGATGTGCAGAGAGTTTCAGAGAGCCATTAATTGTTATAATCCAGTGAGATTTTTGTATGCACAAGAAGTCAACAGTTTCTAATACAAGTTGACTTGTTTTACAAACTCATTTTGTGACTTGTATTCTGTAAAGTTGAGCTGGAATTCTGTCTGACTGTAAACTCCGTCCTGCTGTAGTCTTGCACTGTGAGGTGTGTAACATTTCTCTTTCACTCTGAACAACAGGAGTCCCGCAGTTCAGACGAGTCCGACTGTGAGGATGAACTTGACCCTAAAACTAGCATGGAGGTAGAGACACTGCTATTAATGCATGCTGCCCTGTAGACCTCTGTGAGCTGGAATAAACTGAAGTTGATAGTAATTAGTAATTAGGTGAAGTTTTTAGAACACTAACATAAAATATCTGGACCCTTGTAAAATGAGTGCTGTTATTATTATTTACTATGTATGGGAAGTACTTGTATTTTTAAACATGTAAAATGACAGGAATAACCCTAGTGTTCGGCCCGCTGTACAGCTCAATGTGTACTACGACAGGCTACAAGCATAAGAAATGATGCCAAAGGAATTCTTTGTTTTGTTTTTTTGTTGTGGGGTATGCATGTACATTAGTTGGACCAACCAGAAAATTACTTTGATATTTTGCATTTTTATTTAATCAAATGACTATACTGTACTGCCTATTTTGATTATTTCAGTATGCATATGTGCAAATACAAAGTATACATACTGCAGAAATAATATTATAAGTATTATGGTAGTATGTGAAACAAGTCTTTGTCCTGAGCTCATTAATATCTCACAGAATGGTAGCGCCCTCTTCTGGCTGGTGCCGAGGTCATCAAACAGTGGTGTCTTCTTTTTGCGTTGTTTAAATGTCTGTTCATGTGAAAACATATAATGCAATGCGCCTCTATTTTTTGTTGCAGTTGTTGAACCCTAATTTCATCCAAGAGGGTGAGTTTATGAGGTTATGAGTCACAGATCTTGTGATTTTCAGTTTGTCTGTTTTATTTATCACAGTTTACTGTTAAATGTGCATGTCACCTGTAGCTAAATTATAAAAACTATATTTTAACATATGTGCATATACATATGTTCAGCTGAGGTGTAATAAACAGTGTACATGAAAGTGACGATGTGCTAGTGATACAGTGTTAATTCTGGTGTGTATTAGTGAATGTGAATACAATGTGCGGTCTCATTTTAATCGTGTGTCTGATTTATAATACAGTGGCCCCAGAGTTCTTGACCCCTCTAGCTGATGTGACATGTTCTCTGGGGGAAACTGTGGTTCTGTGCTGTAAAGTTTGTGCTCGACCCAAACCCACAATCACCCTGAAAGGGCCTGATCAAAGCCTGCTGGTCAACAATAACAGATTCACTATCAATATCAGGTACAGTGCAGTGTTACAGTGATCAGGAGAATTATACCACGTTTTAAGTTAAAGAGTAGAAAGTGAAAGTAAATTTTAGGAGGTTTTTCCTGTATATTATTGCCTTATCACACTGAAGGATTTTTTGTTTTAATGGTCATCAAAGATGTTTGATCATTTTGAGAATATCAGCATTGTGGTTTCTTTCCTTTTACTCTCTCTCTCTGCAGGGAAACGGGGGATATAGTGTTGAAGATCTGTAATCTAATGCCACAGGATACAGGAATCTACACCTGTGTGGCTGTTAATGAGCACGGCACAGCCTCCTCATCAGCGTCTATTAAAGTACAAGGTCAAAAAACATGCAGAGATAAAGATGGGAAATGTTTCACACATGCCTACCACATGATTTTACTGACTCAAGTTCCCCGGTGCAGGTATCCCAGCAGCCCCTGCTCGGCCTGTGGCACAGGAAGCCAGCAGCACGTCTGTGCTTGTGCACTGGCTTCCTCCAGCCAGCTCTGGAAACTCTACTATCTCCAGCTACACTGTGGAATACAGACAGGAAGGTAAACTGTTACACAGCTGTAAATTCCATGCAGTCCCTGCACCAATGACAAATATTCACAAGCAGAATAACTGCCTTAGATTTCTATTGTAATGAGAGACTTGAAGGGTTTCATTTCATGGATTTTTATAGCTCTTTGAAAATTAAAGATTGATGTAATGTGGAAACATACATCTAACATTCACAGCACAACACCACCCATACCATTCAATTCAAATTTAATTATGCAGTGCTTTGTTTCAAAACAGCTTCACATAAAATAAAAAAACACAGAAAACAGGAAAATTACACACATAGACGTGACATTTAATCAATTAACAGTCAATGAAACTAAACTGCAAAAACAGGTTATATACAAATCATCATAGTTCTGACACCATAAACATGAGCACTTGTTCCTTATACATGGACTCCAGGTGGCAAAGACTACAAAAGTGTGAAAATGATCCTTTTAGCCAAATACACATAACTGATATTTATGTTTTAAGTTTTTTCTGAAGTTGACAAGTTACAACTTCATGTTAACAAAGCTATTATCCTTGTATATATGTGTGTGTGTAAGCAGACTCACTGGTGTGGCAGCAGTCAGTGGTCTCCACCGCAGATGTGTGTCTGAAGATTGAGAATCTGATTCCTGGTGGGCATTACCAGTTTAGGGTCAGTGCCAGTAACCCCTGGGGCACCAGCCCACCCAGCGAGCCCTCAAACATGGTGACACTGCCCAGTATGGGTGAGTACACCAGTCACATCCAATACAATGTTATTCTTCTGTTTAAAACCTGACCTTACATTTCTTCATTTTCCTCTCTCAAGCCTCACCATATGACGGCACTGGAATCCAGTGGAAAGAAAACTTTGAATCGGCATTCACAGAACTATGTGAAATTGGACGGTAAACAGTTTTGATCTTCAAAACGCAGCCCAGAATCCTTTACCCTGTCAATAACAAACTGAGTGAACCTTTCATGTTTTCTCTGCTCTGTACTAGGGGCCGTTTCTCTGTGGTAAGGAAGTGTATGAGTAAGGCTAGTAAGAAGGAAGTGGCTGTGAAGTTTGTCAACAAAAAGATGCAGAAGAAAGACCAAGTGGCCCATGAGGCTGATATCCTGCGGCATGTCCAGCATCCCCAGCTGGTAGCACTGGTTGACACTTATGAGTCTCCCACAGCCTACATGCTGGTTCTTGAGCTGTGAGTAAATCCATTCAGAAAGCAGATGCGTAGCAGTCCACTGGTCACACCAGCTCATTTGAGGATTATATTAGGTCAGGGGTTTTTAAACTGGGGCCTGGAGACCTTCAGAAGTCCCCCAGAAGGTTCAGAGGGGTCCCATATGATTTTAGAAAAAAAAACAAAGCAAAAATGGTACAAGTCTACCGAACATTATAACTGCTTCATTTCTAAGTGTTTATATTTCTTGTGTTTATCTCTCCTTTTTTGCTGCTGAATTCACATCTGTTACCATTTTCTCAAATATTGAGCATCAATTTATAGTAATATGTAGCAATGAGGAATTGTTAAATATTTTTGAAAAATGAAAAAAGTGATGTGTTTGTTCAGTGTTGAGGACGGACGTCTGCTGGATTATCTGGTGGCTCATGATGAGCTGATGGAGGAGAAGGTGGCATTCTTCATTAAAGACACACTGGAAGCTCTGCAGCACCTGCACACCTGCAGAGTCACTCACCTGGACCTGAAGGTGAAACATTATACAGCCTAAAGTTGAGTGTCTTGATCAAAGACACAAAGATGGTTGTTCACTCCTCGTCAGGATCAAACCAGAAACGTTCTGATTGGGGGTGGGCTCTTTTGATACCCAAGCAACTGCTCTAGCAACTGCATAGCAACATGCTAACAAAAATGCAAAAGAATTTAAGAGTGAAACCAGCTAAAAAAATTTGAGCAACAACCAAGCAAAGTTATGCCACCCACAACACACATCTGTGCATCTGTGAGTTTTGCACAAAAAAAACACATTTTCTTCAGAAAATGTATTTAGTTTATTATTGTTGTGACATTCTGTCCTTACAGTCTGTACCAGCAGAGCTTAGCAAGCTAGAGTACTGTAGATTGTTGAAGTAGTACTGTAGTACCATGGACTGTACTATGAAAAATGTTAACCCTTTCCTCTTCTATAGCCTGAAAACCTGTTGGTGGACCTTCATGTGCCGGTGCCTTGTGTGAAGCTCACAGATCTGGGTGACGCTGTACAGGTCTCAAGTCATCGCTATGTGCATCTCCTCCTGGGTAACCCTGAGTTTGCCGCCCCAGAACTCATCCAGGGCACCCCTGTCTCCCTGTCCACAGATGTGTGGAGCATAGGGGTGCTGGCCTACGTCATGCTCAGCGGCGTTTCCCCGTTTCTAGATGAAAGTCTAGAGGAGACCTGTGTTAACATCTGCAGGTTGGACTTCTGCTTTCCAGAGGAGTACTTCTGTGAGGTCAGCCAAGCCGCCAAAGACTTTATTATGTCCACACTCAACCAGGATCCCAGGAAAAGGCCAAGCTCAGCCACATGCCTGCAGCACCCCTGGGTGAGCGCTCACAGTGGAGATTACTCCAAAACACCACTGGACACTGTCAGACTTGCTGCGTTTATAGACAGACGCAAACAGCTCCATGACATCAGGCCGGTGACAAATGTTAAAGGACTCATTAGCAGCACCATGGGTCACACCTTGTAAGAAAGAACATGGGTTGAAGAAGAGGATTATAGCATGTTACATGCTGTGCTTTAAGACAAAATGTACCTTGTCATATTGGTTGTGCACTTACATAGTGTTTCCTACAGAGTGGTAGCTCATCGCTCAGATTTGAGAGTTTAATACTTTTAAATGAAATTAGGAAAATGAAGGAAATGCATTTATTTGAGGAATGTGACACTGTTAGTAGTTAATAGACTGAGAAACTGTTAAGTACACTGAGATGGTCAAAATTGCCTAGCTAGGAATAGTGACATCATTGAATCTCATAATGCAGGTTTAGGATTAGGTGTTTAAGAATTTTGAGAGTCTTACACAGACCTGTAGCTCTGTGATGTACCGTGTCCAGTTGTATTGACAGCTATTACAAAGATAGTTTGTTCAAAAATTTAAATTCTGTCATCATTGTGACAGATCTATATGATTTTTTTTCATGCTCCAAAAATTGAATTAAACTTTGTTTACTGAAAACTCCACAGAAGAAACAAATAAGGGTTTGAAATGACAGGAGAATAGTAAAATGTATAATAAGTAATGACAGAATTTTCATTGTTGGGAAACTAATCCTTGAATAGTTCTTAGAGATATTTAGGGATCTTCAGGAAAATTCATCATCTTTACATGCAGCAGATCTATTTTTCACAAATTCATTAAGATAATTGGAAAAGTGTAGTATATGACAGGTGAGAATTCATGTACAAAAATACCTGCATGAAGAAATAACCAAACATCCCCATATTACATTCAGTTTTGGTAGTCTGGCATCATGAATAGTTTTGAATGTTCTCAAACAGAAAAATAAGAACTATACCAAGAATGTTTTGACTGTATTTATGTTTTCTGAGTTTGTCTGCAAATAATTGCTTTGTTTTAGTTGTTAAACTGTTAAGCACTTATTTATTTTTCTAAACCAAATTCTCACACAGTTTCCAGGAAGGAACCCCAAAGCCTTAAACTCCCTTTAATTTTTATTGTTTTAAACATATTGATGTGTGGTAGGAATGTCCAAGCAGTTTATGTCATTAAAACAGACGTTTACATCTGACTGTTTGATAATAGTTGTGTTATAATATGTATGTATGATAATATGTTGTACAGTATGTGCAGTCAGAGATTGCCAACCTTAGTATCAAAGCAGTCACCTGTCAGCTTTGACCAGTCAGACATCATTTTATCACATTCACTCAGATGCTAATGTGACCAAATCAGTGAATACAAAACTTTAACTGCTTATTACTGTAAAATACTACTACAGACTCCCCTGGCGGATCATCTAAGAGAAACCTCTTTTGCCCCTAATTTGCGGTAAACATTTTAAGTACTTTTATGAGAATATGGTAACAATTATTTTTAGGTATTTCATCATCTTTGTGTTATTCATCAGCTTAACATTTCAGAACCTGCTATATATATATATATATATATATATATACATATACACCTGTGAAAACTGCACTGGGACAATCACCACATCCTGGTTACATTGTCATCTGTCTCATGTGAAAGTATTTGGCACTTTTGGCACTTCAGTCATTCCCTGCAGACATTTGGGAATCGAACCTGTGACTTTCTGTTACAAGTCTAACTCTCAAACCGTTAGGCAATGACTAACCTAATCAGTATCTGCTGTAAAAAGCTTTTACTCCGTAATGCATACCCTCTGTGATATCACCATATGGGTTCACCTCAGTTTCATATCAGCACATCTGAAACAAACAACATAACATCAGAATGTGATTTTAATTCACTATTAACAGCAAATGGTTTGGAGTATCTATCAAATTGACTGAGCTGAAATTAAACACAGCCTCATCTACACTGCTGTATGATGTTTCATTGAAAACCAGTGAGGCAGAGATACAGCCTCGATCTCAGGAGTTCTCTGAAGGATATAGTCAGATCTGCTCTCTACATCTCTGCTTCACGCATATTCATATATCCCTGCAATAGGATTGTTTAGAAGCCTGTGTGTACAAAAACTGAACTATTGTTTCTCTTGATATGGGCTGTTTGTTTGTTTGTTTGTTACTGAATGTTCAATAAACAGTGCTTTGTTTTTGGAGGAGTTTTCTTCTGAATATTTTTTTCTGTGGATGTGGTTTTATTAAGCTTTTATTATTTTCCATTATTTTTATTTTTTATTATGATACACATGCCATATATCCTCATATAATTCTTAAAATTTTATAGAAAGATGAAACATATCTGAAAAAAATATTTTTTGATCACTTTGGAGGCCATAAAGTACACTTAACCACTTTTTCTACGGATGTCTGACATCTTTCTTACACTGCCAAAAAGAAGCTTGCACAGGTGTCCAAATGACAAGTAGTTTATGTTGTTTCATAAACATGCTGCTGAGTCATGATGACATGTTTTCTTGTAAAATTAGATAATATTTTAAGATATTTGTCCAAAAATAGTACCAAAAGCTCATCCAATCCGCTTATGTCAGATAAAGCAACATCTCACCCTGCCACCTTGACCTACTCACCCTGAAACGATCAAGCGAGAAAATATCGCGAGAAAACATCGCGAGAAAAACAGTAAACATCCCAAAACGGCTACAAAACTTCGCGAGAACAACATTATTAAACATGCCAAACACACCATTGAGCTGCAAGTAAACTTTGTTCCTCAAGGGGCGCTTGATGGCTCATAAAGCCAAATCCTTCATCACACCGCCCTCAGATGTTAGACGTTTGTTCTTCTTATCAAAGAAAGTGGGCGCACTAAAAGCATGATTGTTTAAATTTATGAAAAATAAAGAAATAGTATTTGTTATACAAATTTAAATTAGACCCAGTGATTGTGCTAAAATGTTTTTTAATATGCAGTTAAAACGGATGTGATTAGTTCGACCTGACCAGCGCTGGAACTACATACCACGTTCTTGTATGACTAAATTCAGACGATAAGCATTCAATTTTTTAATTTATGGTTATTAAAATAAATGTAGTGACAACGGAGAAATGGCGTTATTGTTGTACACAACTGCAGCTGTATAAGAAAGGCTGTGAGTGTTTATAGGCTCCCTGTCACATTAGAGAGAACGCGAACCTACACTTTAACAAAAATGTAATCGATGTGACGTGACTAACTCATCAAAATAAGCTAAAAATATTTTAACTTTTTGATTTACAACAACACCAGTTAAATTAAACATCGTAACTGAGCATCATTGTAATGTAAATGACTTGTTTGAGCCAATTTGATTAAACTTAAAAATGTAAGGCAGTAAAAAGTGTTTTACAGTGCAGTAGTAGCAACAAAATCAACCCCAGGCCCCGCCCATTCTGTACTTCTGTGACGCTGTACTCGCTTCTATTTCCACGGTGGCAACCGTGTGTCTCGCGAGAAGCGCCGTGAACGCAGCAACAAGACAACCAAAATAAAGTCAGCACAACAAACCCGGAGCGCATGATGGCGGCGTCGCTGCTGCGCCGGGACAAGAGATCCACCGCCGCCCATCTGAAGGCAGACCTCAAACGGACTGACAACAGCTCAGGGCTGCGACAGCTGCGGGAGCTACTGGATAGCGTGCTGAATCCGGAGCGGGGCTCGGACCCCGAGGCGCTGGAGTGGTGTAAATGGCTGCTGGCCGGAGGGGAAGGGTTCGACGAGTTCTGCCGGACCGTTCGATCCTACGATAACGCCACCCTCTGCGGGCTGGTGTGGACCGCTAACTTCGTGGCGTACCGCTGCCGGACTTGCGGCATCTCGCCGTGCATGTCGCTGTGCGCGGAGTGCTTCAATAACGGCGATCACACGGGCCACGACTTTAACATGTTCCGGAGTCAGGCCGGCGGGGCCTGCGACTGCGGGGACGGGAACGTGATGAGAGAGAGCGGGTCAGTAGCTGCTCGAAGGGCGGATCTCTCTGTTTGACACCTATTGAGCTGACTAGTTACACGTCTGAGTATCGTAGCATAAGCTTTATGCATTCATAGCATTCTAGCTTTATGGTTTTAAACTTATTAAGCTGAATAAATAGACAGTGTTATTGGGCATTGCATCAGAATAGAATTCCCAACTAGCAGCATTTTTGAGGCAATGTAGTATCAAACATAGTGAGCTGACCACACAGACATCGTTTTAAGACATTTTGTGGCTTTTTTAGTGGGGCATGTTTATAATCAACAGCATTTTTAAGCGTTGTAGTTATAAACCTATTGAGTTGACTACCTAGACCAGTGTTGGGGAACCATGTTCCTGGAGGACTAGTGTCCTGCAGAGTTTAGCTCCAACCCTAATCAAACACCTGAGCCATCAGGACGCTGGCCCTCAGGGAACAAGGTCCCCCATCCCTGCATTATCAGTTAGGTTGAGCTATCTTCTTTTGTGTAATACGGCAGGAGTGCTTTCAGCCTTGTAGTCTCATACCTAGTAAGCAGACTACCTGACAGCATTTTTTTAAATCATTGCATTCTAAATGAGAAGCATTTTTAAGCACCCTATTATAGGTTCATTATAAGCAACACAATTTTGGGGATCATAGTTGCATAACAAGTCAGCCATATCTGGGCAACAGTCTTTTAATCAGAAGCATTCTGGTATGTTTTTTGGGGGTCATGGTTGAATTTTCAGTCAACAGCTTTTGTGGGTGTAATAGTGTCAGATCAAGTGAGCTGCTATTGTGAGAAATGGGTGTGAATTGGCAGAATTCTTGTGAATCATACATGCGGTCAGAATTTGCTAAATTTTTGGTCAACAAGAGAATACGTTTACAATCAGCCTTTTTGGGGGCAGCATAGTTGCCTTTTGAAACGACAGCATTTTTGATAATATTAGTCTCAAATCAGGTGAGCTGCCTATCTAGGTAGCATGGTTAAAATTTGTGCAAATCAACAACATTTCTGGCCACCGTAGGTGCGTTTTGGGGCAGAATCCGCAGCATTTGTGCTCCTCATAGGTGCATTTTAGCAGCTTTTTTTGGACACAGCTGGACATAATTGAAACACGGTTCTACTGTGTAGACAGCATAGTAGGTTTTGAGGCATGGCTGTGCACTGTAGACAGTCCATCAGGGGGGTTAATGGTGTAGCGTGTGCTGTGCCACCTGATCACTGCCTTACTGAGAGTGACACAGTCTGGGTTATTTTTAACCCACCCACAGGGTCAGTGACAGGTCTTCACGCTTCTTCTGACACTACATACACAGGACAGGGCCTTCATTTCAACATGTGCTGCTAAATAGATGGATAGATAGTCAGATAATGACATATTTGTGTAGACAGATAGATAGATGCATGTCTGTACAGAGAATTTGAATATCTACATAGTGAACAGTGACACAGAAGTTCATATATATATGGTTGGATATAAATCTGATGTCATCAGGATGTTGGTAGTTTCACTTTTGTGCTCCACAATATTTGTCCATTGCTTTTAGATGCAATCACCTCTTTTAATGAAGTGATTCGTTGACATCAATCTAACAAGCATTTGTTGGGAACCATACTATGCCAGATCATGATGATTAATATGTATCAGACTTCTTAGAGATAAATGTTTGTTTATCTATAAGTTAAATAAAGAAAATCTTTTTTTTATCTCACTAACGTTATTCCAAACCCTATGAATGTACCTGTTTTTTGTGAGCACTTGTGATGATGCACACAAATCATTAAATTAAAGTTTTGAAAGTTTAAACCGATTAATGGAAATGAATCAAATTACCAACTCTAACACATTTATGGTACTGAAATGGAAATCAGAGTTGTGATTTTCATCACTGCAGTATCACAAGCATGTTAGAGTGAAGAGCATGAAGAATTAAAACCTATTGTTGATAGAACCAGTTGTGTTTTAAAGCTTACATATTAATGTGTGTAGTACATTTTAGACTGGTTTCATAAAGGTCAGTCTCATAATTACACAGCATTAGCATTTAGATTTTATGTAAGGCAGAGCTTTAATGGGGTTTTTGCTGTATAAGGGTTTTTAATTGTTACAGTATGCTGCAAATAAAAGTCGACTGATGGCATTGTTTGTCAGGTTCATAATCTGTATGTTGTATGTGACAGGTTTTGTAGTAGACATCGGTTAAAAACAGGTGAGAATGTGCCGTGTGTCCCTCGAGATCTGCTGCTCATGTCTGAGATGGTCCTGCCGAGGTTTATTATCACTATCATTCAGTACCTGCGGGATGGCTACACTGAACCAGGTGAGCACAAGTAGATGTTTCCTACTGACACTGTTGTTTTTATGGGACATACCACCTGCTTACTAATGCTGTGGCTGGTGATCTTGGGGGAGGGCCGTGATTGAGAGGGATTTTTTTGTATCCGTCCATGTTTTATTTTTGAGAAAAATGTGTAGTGCACTTTAAAACCTAATAAATATTATCATAAACTGACCACAGGTACCTTCCTTAGCTTTTACATTCAAAGTTTCAATAAATTATGATGCAAATAATTCAGATAGTGAACAGTCTCTGCGGTTTTGCAGAAAATAAGCCCCGTGTGTATGGTGTGTACTAGCTGAGTCTGCACTAATCGCACCCGGTGGGGTAACACATGCTGCTTTATTTTGTAACGCAAACATCTTATCATGTGCTGACAGAGTCTGCTGCTGACAGAGATCTCCAGAAAGTTCTCCAGCAGTTAGAGCTGCACATATCCTTTTTGGAGGAGCTCACCAAGATGGGTGGGGCCATGCGCACAGTTCTCACCAAGATCTTAACCAATCAGCAGACCTTTAAAGAACTGAGCATGGGTGAGTGTCACACCGATCACGATTGTCACCTTACTGAGAACAACTCTTACCTTGAACTTACAGGGGGGAAAAAACAAGAAGACTTCAGTTAGGTTAAATTACAATCAGACATGTCTGCATCCATCATGGTTTATGTTTTATTTTTGTTTCTTTTTCTGTTTAAGAATTCCTTTGGATTAGTGGAGTTACTGTTTAAGTTTGCATTATACCTAATTTTTTCCAGAGGTCAACATTTAACGTTAGTCAAGCTTTTACGCAGTGAAAACTTTTCATTGATCAGTTTCTAGTTGGTCTTAGACTTTTAAAGACTATATCCTAGGCTATCCTTTTTTGCATGTGAAATGAGTAACAGTTTGTCTACAGATTTAATATTTTTTTAGCCTCTTTGCAAAGCCTGCGTCACATTGTAAGAGATTAGTAAAACGATACACTCCCAATAAATTTGATTTAAATTGCAAAGTTTTGACTAAGTTGAAAATTGTCTTCCTAGTACATCAAGCTGTTTTATTTCAAAAGAATAAGAAACATTAGCATTATGTCACCAATATTTTAAATGTTGTTTTGGTCAAATTTCACATTTCCATACTGTCCCACAGGTCAAGAAGAAAATGTTTATGCAAAGAAGAACTATGAGAAGTATTTGTCAGCATTGAAGAGTTCAGGTCTGGTATCAGTGGAGGAGAAGGGGACAGGAGGAGCAGCAGCAGCAGCGGCGGGGGCAACAGAATCTCCAGCAGGGGCTCTCGGTCTACAGGGTAACACTGCTGCCTTTTACAGGCCGTCATTTGCCCTATTTTGTTTATTGCAAAGAGGATTTAATGGGGTAGTTCACTCAAAAACAATTTTATCATTTCAAAATCATTTACTCACCCTTTGTCATTCCAAACCTATATATTTTTTTCTTCCATGGAACACAAAAGAAGATATTTTAGGCCTCAGTAGTTTTGTGTTTATACAACGGAAGTCAATGAATGCCACTGTTGATTGGTTACCAATGTACTTGAAAACATGTTCTATTGTGTCATACAGGTTTGGAATGACAGGAGGGTGAGGAAATGATGGAAGAATTTACTTTGAGTTAACTAACCTTTTAAGAGAAACTCAGACAGGACTAACAGGAAATAGGGTTTGATGACTGGTGGTGACATGGTTTCAGTTGTCTACAACATGTTTGTAATTGCAGTTATATTATTTTAGGAGCCACTGCTGCTGCCAATCTGGAAGATTCTAGCAAAGAGGTAGGCACATGCACAGACTTCTGGGATAGATAATTGTGTAACTCAGCAACCAATCAAAACAAACACAGAGAGGCGTGTCTTTTTGTTTCATTGTTGAAAATGGCTTTCCTTTTGGCACTTTGATGTTATGAAGTCATTGTCAGAAGGAATTGTCAGTTCTGGTCATTGTTGAGAATTGTGTGTTAACATGGTTGATATGTTTGGTTGACAGGAGGATCAGGATGGACTGCAGGGTGTGGGCCAAAGGAAACGAGTCAAGCTCAGTAGCAGTACCAAAGGTAGAAAAAAACAAAAGGTTTTAAAGGAATAGTACACCAAATTGAAATTGATCATTATTTGTTTTCCCTCATGTTGTTTCAAACCTGTATGCTGTTATTTCAATGAAATGAAGTAAAATGAAATATCTGCATTTTAAAGGTCTCATTTCCATGCAATTCAGTTTAATTCAGACACTTCATAGTGACCATGTTTATGAAGTTCCAAAAAGGAAGAAACACAAAGTACAATAACAGCCCTGATGTATAGTGCTACTTTCCAGGTCTTCTGAAGTCACATAGATGTATGGGAGAGTTATTTCTCTGGTGGTGTATTAGAACATGCATCCATGTTACATGCAACACAATTTAGTTTCAATTAGAATATGAATGAAATGAATGAGTGTTAATAAACTTCTGTTTTGGTAAGCTATTAAATGAAACGTCATCTATTCTCAAAATTATTTAGTAAGTTATTTATAATATTTTGCTCTTTTGCTATTTTGTTAGATCCATCTATTATGGACATCTTGAAACATAAATGTTTTTTAGAAGAATTATTGTTTTGGACTATCAAGTATGAGTTTCCACAGAAGATGGTCACTTTTTTGCTCAACATGTTGCCAGATCAGGACTACAAGGTATTTATTGCTATAATCTTTATGTTAAATTGCTACATACTAAAGGGTCCAAAATGAACATTTAGCCTTCTCTGCCATTAGTGGCTAAATCTAATTTAAATGAGAAAGTGGGAGTTTTTTTGCATGTTGGTGGGAAACAGTGCAAGTCATTCTGTCACTTGCCACATATTCAAGATAAACCAATGTTCCTCAGATCAAACAGTAGCTTAATACAGGTAATATCATCCTTTTGCGTTTCCAAAAACAGAATTGGGTGCTTCCTTTGCATCTGTATGGCCTTTGTCTTTGATTTCTTGCCTCACGGCACTGCCATCAGCAACTGTAGTCAGACTTTAAATCATCAGTTTTAAAAAGTTATTGACAAGCTATTTGATTCACCCACCAAAGACAATTCCATTTACCTTTTAGCAAGTGTGCATTCTGGACCCTGTACATACTGTATAATCTCAGAAGTAACATGTCATAATTTGGATTTTTTTACCTAAAGCTGCAAATCTGTATTCTTTTGTTTAGGCTAAAAATGAACAAACATTTGAGTAAAATGCATATTTGAGAAAATATTCTTATTTGCAGTGGTAATTTTATAATGATTTATAATTTGAGCTGCTCGGTCTGAATACGCAGGTATTGTTTGACTTGTGGTTACATCACCTCTGTAAACAGAAAGAAAAAGATCCGGCTACTAAATCACGTACTTGGGTGCTGGAATGGTGGAGATTCTGTAGCTTGTTCTTACAGCAGTTGTTTAGAATTTAAACCATGTTAAGAAAACTCTAAGTAACTTTGTTTCAAATATTATGGATTGCAGCTTTCCATTAGAGGATTTTGAGTTGATCCTGTGTTTTCTCCCTCTGTCTCACAGATCACCTTCACTAAAACATTTGTTCAGCACTACGCCTTCATCATGAAGACTCTGATGAAGAGTCACGAGTCTGACACCATGTCCAACCGCATTGTTCACATCAGTGTGCAGCTCTTCAGTAATGAGGAGCTGGCGAGACACGTCACAGAAGAGTGCCAGTTACTGGACATTATGGTCACTGTGCTTCTCTACATGATGGAGAGCTGCCTTATCAAGAGTGAGCTGCAAGGTAATGACATGGGGCATGATTTTGGAAAATAGTAGCATGCATTATGTGTGCTGTGTTTTCTGTATAAAAAGCATTTACCAAACATGCTGGATGCAGTCAGAGCACACTGTGTGGAATCCTGTATCCCGCAATGCAATTCACTCTGCCATTTCCAGAGTCCAATATTACTTTTCTTGTTGACTCAGTTATTTAAAAGAGACTGTAAGGTAAGCGTAGTTCATTCACCCCTGATACAAGTTGTTGGATTATTGGAACATTGGTTCGAGTCCTGCTTGGATCATGTCTCTGTCCTGTTCCCCTGGTCTCACACACTTTCCTGTCTACTCTAAGGAAAAACTAAAATTGAAGCAAGTGGCCATCTCTGTTCAAAACAAATTTAAGATGTCTTTGAGCATCTGTTTTGTGTGTGTGATGAACTGCTGTAATAGTCTGTGTGCTTAAAGGGCGTGTCTGTAGTTTTATTTGACTGCCATCTTCTGCTATTAATGTCCACATGAAAGCAAAATGAACTATATTTATAGCTGTTGTGGGTAATGCCAGTTTACCTTAATGAAGTAGATTTTTAGTGCAGTTATATTTGGAAATGTATTTGGAAATTATTTTTCAAATTTCGGGGCTGTTGTGGTCTACTGGTTAGAGAGTTAGCCTTATAACCATAAGGTTGCCGATTCAAGTCCCAGTGTGGGCAGTAATGGATTTTTTTACTGTTTATGTTGGTGCTGCTTCTGTACAAATATTTTAAAAATTCTAAATTTGTACCTGGGACTTCTGAGTTGACACAAAATGATTCTCTACAAATACACTACAAACACTGAGTCTGGATCCAGTTTGAATTATAATGGCTGGTGAAAAGTAGACAATCAAATTTTGATAGATTAAATCCTGTCCTATGTTTCTTTGCTTTTGCTTGTTAAATATTGTTACAGTCGGATTATGGAAGTAAATTGGTTGTCAATCAAATATTGTTTGCAAATGTCTTTGATCTGTGTTTATCTCACAGATGAAGCGAATAATCGTCATGTAGTGGTGAACTGTGGTGAAGCTCTGCTGAAGAATAACACCTATTGGCCTTTAGTTAGTGATTTCATTAATATCCTTTCACACCAAAGTGTGGCCAAGCGCTTCCTGGAGGATCATTCTCTGCTGCTGCTCTGGATGAGTTTCGTCTCCTTCTTCCAAGGTCAGACATCCTGCATTCACAGTGTTTTTCTTTCAAAGTCCAGGATGGTTTTCATTTTGCCGTTTTTTAAGAATAGCACAAGAATGAATGAATTTATATGTGTACCTTTAATGAACAAATAATGAATGACGGGCCAGTTACAGGCCAGTTTAATTTAAATAAAGTTTTTTGTTATTGTTTTTAATACTTTGATCTTAAATAGTTTAATTTGAGATTAATTAATTTGAGTTTATTAGTTTGAGTTTAATAGAATACTATAAAAACAAAGTCCCCAGCCAAGTCATTTGCTCTTCTGTATTATCTGTAATTACTCAAATAAAAACTAATAAAATAAATAAAATATATTGAGACCCAAATTAAAACCCAAACTAAAATTAACCGCATTTAAACAAAACTAAACAGTAATTAAAATTCAGAAAATGTAAAAAAAAAAACTAAATGTAAAAATGTATAATAAACTTGGGTGTTTGTATTTTTTGCTTTGTCAGGAATGAATCTGAACAAGCGAGAACTGAATGAGCATGTGGAGTTTGAATCTCAGACGTATTACGCAGCATTTGCAGCTGAACTGGAGGCCTGTGCTCAGCCAATGTGGGGTCTTCTGACCCACTGCAAAGTTAAAGTGAGAACACACTCATATCTGCATGTAGGACACACTTTCAACACCTGATTTATTACATGCTCCCAGTTACTTGCTGCACAGATACAGTTTTACTGCATTAATCGAAAACATTTGTTTGAACAGTTTGTATTTGTATGCAAGTTGGTCGCTGCCACAGATGGCTGAAATTGTGTTGTGTTTTCAGGAAACTCATGAGTACACTAAGACAGTAGTGCGGTATTGCCTGGAAACCCTGCAGATGTGGTTTGATGCCATTGGCTTTGTAGATGAGGTACTGTACTAGTGCTTACAGTGACTGTATATAACAACACAAATCACACTTGTGAGTTCCCTCATCTCTCTCTCTCTCTCTCTCTCTCTCACGTCACAGCCTGCACTCAACCAGCTGACCTTTCATTTACCTCTACACCGATATTACGCCATGTTCCTCAGCAAGGTAATCCTGACGTAGTTTTACACACTCAGAACCCTGTCCCACACATGACATGAGTGCACTGTTTCTTTAGACTTCAAGGTATAATTTACCTCACACATTTGTGAAAGACACATTTTAAAGGTGTAGTTCACCCAAAACTGAAAAAATATCTCATAAATTACCTACCCTGAATGCATTATAGGTGTATAGGGCTTTCCTCTTTTAGCTGGACACAATCTTGAGTAATTACAGTGCCTTGCAAAAGTATTCATACCCCTTGAACTTTTCCACATTTTGTCACATTACAACCACAAACTTAAATGTTTTTTTATTGAGACTTTATGTAATAGATCAACACAAAGTAGCACATAATTGTGAAGTGGAACAAAAATGATACATGGTTTCCAAAATTAAGCAAATAAAAAAAAAGTGCATTTGTATTCAGCCCCCCCCCCCGGTGTCAATACTTTGTAGAACCACCTTTTGCTGCAATTCCAGCTGTCTTTTGGGGTATGTCTCTACCAGCTTTGCACATCTAGAGACTGAAAGTTTTGCAATTAATTTTTGTGGCAAACTGCAAACAAGACTTATGTCTTTCTTTCAACAATGGCTTTCTTCCTGCCACTCTGCCATAAAGATTTGTGGAGTACAAGACTTTTAGTTGTCCTGTGGACAGATTCTCCCACCTGAGCTGTGGATTTCTGCAGCTCCTCCAGACTGACCAATGGCCTTTTGGTGGCTTCTCTGACCAGTTCTGACCTTGCTCGGTCTGTCAGTTTAGGTGGACGGCCATGTCTTGTTGGTTTGCAGTTGTGGCATACTCATTCCATTTTTGGATGATGGAATGAACAGTGCTCCTTGACATTTTCAGCGCTTTGGGATATTTTAACTCTGCTTTAAACATCTCCACAACTTTATCCCTGACCTGTCTGGTGAGTTCCTTGGTCTTTATGATGCTGTTTGTTCACTAACCAACTCAACTCAATTTTATTTATATAGCGCTTTTTACAAATTTTCATTGTTTCAAAGCAGCTGTACATGAATGATATCTTCAAAGCAGAATACACAGCACACACACACAGACAGACACAGAGAAAACAAAGGAGGAGAGTGTTCACTAGTGTTCTCTAACAAACCACTGAGGCTTTTCAGAACAGGTGTATTTATACTGAGACTAAATTACTCACAGGTGGATTTTATTTAGGGATATCAGAGTACAGGGGGCTGAATACAAATGCACACCACACTTTTCAGATTTTTATTTGCTGAAAGTTTTGAAAACTGTATATCATTTTTCTTCCACTTCATAATTATGTGCTACTTTGTGGTTGTAAGTTTGGTTTGTGGTTGTAAGGGGACAATGTAAGGTCAAGGGGTCAAGGGGTATGAATACTTTTGCAAGGCACTGTAAATAACATCCTGAGTCTTCCCAGCAGTAAGTTTATAATGGCTGTGAATGAGACAGATTTTGAAGCTGTAAAAAGTGCATTCATTCGTCATAAGAGTAATCCATATGACTCCAGGGGGTTAATAAATAAAGTAAAATGATTCTCAAGTAAAATGATTACTGTTTCGAGTGTGTTTAGCAAGTGAAAAGGCTTGTTATAAACATATGAAAGACTACACCAAACAAAGCAGTGTACGGCCGAATCTCATTGCTGCTCACATCTTGTGACTGGCGTTGTGACACATCAGACTCACCAAAGGTGCAGTTGCTCTGTATGTCAGAGCGCTGCCCATGAGGCTGTCAGCTCTGACATCTGTGCTGCTTATTGAGGAGAGATGTGCTGTTACCTGTCTAGGGCTCTGTGTTTATCTGGTATTAACATTTGTGTCGTGTAACTGTATGTGGCATGCATTATATATGGATTTATGATGTTGTTCTGGACTTGTTAGGATGCATTCATGATACAAATATAATGTGGTCCTGACTATCTCAGAAAGTATTTGGCTTTTGGACTCTACATGCACCTTTAAGTAGTGCTGTGCACTTGTGATCAGACCACATGAGATGAATGTAAATGGGGTCTAAGTGTTTTGACTTGGCTAGCCATTGTATATCACGTTCTTATACATATTGCATTAATTAAACAGATGTAATAAAACACTTGAGGGTGTTGGATGTGTTGGATTGTTTTGCAGGGAGTGAAGTGTCAGGGTCTGGATCTGGACAGTTTGCTTCCTGATCAAGAGATGCTGATGAAGATTATGGTTCACCCTCTTCAGATTCAGGTAATACACAGTAGAGGTGGTTAAATGGATCAGTGGAAGAGGTTAATCCGTTAACAAGCACCGATTGTGTTTAGAGAGTTCATTTAAAAGCTTTATCAGTTGTGATTAAACTGTCCTGTGTAATAGGTGTCACTGTATTTGCTGTTTCCCTTATTCATGGCTATTGTGAGAATAGAAAAGACTATGGTGGTGTCATGTTTTTATCCCATATTTTAGTCCCACCTGTTTGTAGATACATGTAGATTGTGTTTAAATTTATATCATGTGTGATGCACCCACTAATGCTGTATACAAACATAGTTGTGCATTTGTTCAAGGTGCGAAAATGCTTCAGTCCTGCAAATATATGTGTGTTATGGTGCTCTCTAAAAATGCAACGGAATGTATTTTTAACTGGTTGTGCCTCAGGACTATTTATATTTGGACCATCAGGTTACAATTCAAAACAGTAACAATTATTTCTTATAAAATATCCTTAAAACCAAACATTGAAATGTATAAACATAGGAATAAAAGTATGCATAACATAATATGCATACTTATAACATTGCATAGGATGACTAGAGAAAAAGTACAGTTTTACATTATATAGTGGTTGTTTACTTAATGTCTCCTGCTAAAAACATGTCAATTCTGCATTTTTTGATGATTCATACAACCTATTCATGATACCTCTGCTTCACTTCACTCCAACTTTACTTTCTACTCCTGATTATCATTTTTGCCAAAATGCCATTAAATGTGATGAAACAAGCTTTGATGTCAGCAAATATTAAAAACTTTTGTCATCGTTTTTTGTTGTTAATAAGAATATTTTGCTATTATAACACATTCTATTATTTTTTTTATTTTACTATTGTATGTTTTATGTTCTTATATACCTGCTATCTGAAGTCATATGGCAGTTATGTTTTTCATGCTACACTGTTGTAAGTGGAGAACACCCATCAGATGACGTGTGTTTGTGTGTGTGCAGGCAAGCCTGTCTGAGATCCACAGTAACATGTGGGTGAGAAATGGACTACAGATCAAAGGTCAGGCAATGACCTACGTCCAGTCTCACTTCTGTAACTCTATGATTGACCCGGACATTTTTCTCCTGCAGGTAACAGACTTATGACACCCGTACCTGACATTTCTGTACTAAAGTGTTCACCCAGGGTCCAAAGTATGTTTTGCCACATCTGACAATAGTGGGTGAACTGAGAAAAGAACCCTTAAAGAACCCTTAAAGTGCATTTTTTAAGCCAGTACAACAAGAGCATTCAAAGCCACAATCAGTTGATTAAGATTTGACTAATAAACTAGCTCAGTTAAAGAGAGAGTTCATTTAAAAGCTTTATCAGTTGTGATTAAACTGTCCTGTGTAATGAGTGTCATTGTATTTGCTGTTTCCCTTATTCACGACTATTGTGAGAATAGAAAAGACTAAAGTGGTGTCATGTTTTTATCCCATATTTTAGTCCCACCTGTTGTCATTCGCAACACGTTTGGGTGGCTTAGTTTAAGGAATACTTAATATGTGTCACCACACTGGTGGAAAAAATAGACAAACTTTAGATAGTAAATTTTCCACTTAGGTGAAAAAATAAAGCAATGGAAAAATTGCACCAGACTTTTTTTTTGTAGACATTTGATAAAACACCAGGTGGGTTTTAGATTATCACAGATGTCACAATTAATAAAGTTACCAGTTAACCTGCAATAAGTTTAATATCAACTTTCAATTGCGTGGTGAGTGTTAATTTTGTTCATTTAAAATGACATTACAATTTTTTTAATTAATTTTTTAAATGTTTTGCAGGTGTGTGCATCTCGACTGGATCCAGATTATTTTATTTCCTCTGTGTTTGAGAGGTACTGCAGCTGTCCTCACTGGAATTGTGTTTTACTGCTTCACTTTCACATTTATTCAAAGAATTTGTCACAAGCATCATCACTCAGTAACAGCCACTAAGCACTGTTGTGTGTGTGTGTCAGGTTTAAAGTTGTGGATTTACTGACGATGGCGTCTCAACATCAGAACGCTGTGCTGGACTCAGAGCAGGAGAGACCCATGCTGGAGGGAGCGCTCACCTTCCTGGTCATACTCTGCAGCCTTCGAATACATTTAGGTCCATAATCAGCTACTTCTACAATACACAATAACTGTTATATTACATCTGCAGCATAGAAGATTTGTCCTAAAGCATTTAAACTGGCACTTAAGGGAAAGGTCATTTAAAATAAGTTTGTTGTTCACCCTGAATTTTTTTTTTTTTAATTTAAAGATATTTTAATAAAAAAAAAAAATGACTGTTAAAAATAATCCAGGTGAATGGAGGGGTTTGTTCTGTTTATGCCAAATGGTATATCTGGAACTTGATAGTTTTGATGCTCATTGACTTCTATTGTTTAAAAAACATTTTTTTATTTGAATTTTTTTTAGAATTTTTAAATCGTTCCACAGAAGTTAGTTAGTGGTGTGGGTTTAGAACAGTATGATGGTGAGTAAGTGATGAGATGAATGAATTGTTCATGGTGTGGACCAGTTGTTTATTTAGGAGTGATAAGCAGTGTGGTGTTTTGAGCTCTTGTCTGTCTCTGCAGGAATGTCTGATGAAGAGATTTTGAGAGCTGAAATGGTTTCACAGCTGTGTATGAATGACCGTACCCATAGTTCCCTGCTGGATCTTGTATCCTTTCACCATAAAACACCTTTCACCAAACTCTGTAGTACTCAGCTTTAATTGTTATTAATATCATAATAATAAGCAAACAGTCCTGCTGTCATTTAAGGTTTTTTGATTATCGGTGATAAATATGTAATTAGCATTACATCACAGGCCTCTATGGGCTTTACAACTTTTTTTGTAATCAGTATTTTTGGTTCTTTAAGATATAGCATCATATATCTTTTGGTTTTAAGTTTGACCTTGACTGCAGGTGTAGATCCCAGAGAATCCAAACCCTAAGAGTGGAGTGGTGCCCGGCAGCTGTAGTTTTGAGGAGATGTTGTCCGCTGTAGCTGATTTTAAAGCTCCGGTGTTTGAACCTGGAGGATCTATGCAACAGGGCATGTACACACCTAAAGGTGAGACGGACCTGTGTGATCCTAATACTTATATCAACCAGCTTTAAAGCATTAGACTGCTGATGTGCATCAACACGAAACATTTAACATTTGATGCAGTATGCAAATTTTTTCCAGCAAAAGAAATACATCAATTTGACTGTGTGCCAACCTCTAGATGGTGCTGTGGGTCCATGGTTACTTTTCCCTGCATTGAGACCCAGTGGTTGGCTTTCTATATATGTGCATTTGTATTTGTCTTTGTTTCATGTGTTGCCTGGTATAGAACGTGACCAAGCTTATATCTGTAGATTACTGTACGCTCAGCTCTAAATGGGATTCATTGTCTGGCCTTCACTGTGACCTAAGTGTGCCTGAGTATTTATTTTCAAAGAATAAATAGGAGTTTACACGTGTGTGTGTGTTTGTGTTTATAGGTAGTCGCCTAAATAGCAAGATATTTTCAAGGTCAATCCATTCACTGTAATGTTGAATTTTTTTAATGTTGTTTATCTGAGCGTTCAAAATTATAATTGCGATCCGTTCTGATCATTCAACTATATTTTGCAGTGCACACCTCATGGTGGCAGACTAATGCTGTATTTTGTAACTCTCACTTGCTTTGTGTGTTTTAGCTGAAGTGTGGGAGAAGGAGTTTGACCCTATCATGGTGATTTTACGCACAGTGTACCGCAGAGATGTGCAGTCAGCTATGGATCGATATGCAGCATTGTAAGTCTCTAAACCCCACTCACTCACTCACTCACTCATTCAGACTTCTGGTGTCTTTGAGCTTATTACTAAGCCTGCACAGCTGGAACTGATAGTTAACATAAACCTGTACTCACAACTGACTTTACTTGTGTAATGTGACTTATTTCTGAATGAGACGGGGTATTAAACAAGACGAAAGAAATCCAATCAAGTCCCTCCCTACATTAAGACTGTTGGTTTGGAGACATCAGTCAAAAAGGAATGTTGTTTCAGACATGAAGAAAGTCATTATATTTTGTAGATGTTCATGTGAAATGTACAGGAAGGAGTATGAGTTTGATATCTTATAATAATAATGATTTTGCTGATAAAACCACTAGAAAACAGGTTTGGTCTGAGGCAGAATCTCTCTGAGGTGTGACCATTGATCATCCTGTAACCAAACTCATGGAGTAAATTGCTCTGTATGGTGTGCTGTTGACCCTGAGCTTCAGGGTCGGCCTGTGATAGTAAATTATGTTCAGGGTCGCTCCTTCATCCTTCTGTGGAGAAATGTTCATGCAGACTTGCGCTCATGATAGTGTTATGGGCGGAGTCATGTAATAGCCAGTTAATACATCATATCTCTAATACACCAACAGGTTAAAACTGAAATCTCCTGTTCACCTCAACAAGATATTAAACGCCCTCAACATTTATCATATTGTTGAACATTATTCTATCTTCGTTCACTTATGTAAACTGCATATAAAATGTATCATTTTAACTAAAATACTAAACTAAAATAACAGATTAGCAAAACGTTTTTTTAATATAATAAATATTAACGTCAGCCAAAAAGTAAAATTTGTTTCAGAGGCAGAATGTATGAATATTTCTTTGCACAGATCTGTCGTGTATGATAAGAACAGGACATGTTCATTTCCTGCCCTCAGTAAATTCAGTGGCCTGCTTAAATAAGTGCTGAAATAAGTGCAAGATCAACATGAACTGAGCGATTGAATGATGACTGACTGTAAGTGGTTGTCAGGGGAACAAACTGTACGTGACTGCCTGTGTTAGTTTGTGAATTTGTTTGGGTTGTGCTGCTGTCCAGCTGCTGGATGATGCATTACCTGTCAAGAGGACAAAGTATTTTATAGCTTTCAACTCTCGACATTAATGGAGCCAATGATGTCTAAAAACTCAGAGATATACAGATTTATCACGGCTGCCCTGCTTCATAAGCTATATTCATATATCATGTGGCTGAAACAGCAAAATATTAGGCTATAAGGCTATAGATGTTAAAATGATCATTTTCACAATTGTTCCTAAATCACAAAATAATACGCTTGCATAGTTTGCCATACTATTACGTCCCAGAAGCCAACATGAAGTCAAATTAATTGACCATGTTGACTTTCTTGAGGGCCCTACCACCAAACTCTGAAACGCTGTTGTGTTGGTTTTGATTTTGTCTCATGTTGCTGCCCCAAAACTGTTTGTGCACTAGAGACTGTAAAATGGAGACCCCCAAACTTGGTAGTTGTTCCCAAGTTTTATCCGCTGCTCATGCACAGATCCATCTCACACTAGGTGACGTAATAATCAAATGTACTTGCAAATAACTCTGTATGGAACCATATGGGCTACATCAGTTATTTTTTGACTTGGTATTTTGACTTGTCCTGGCAAAAAGTTATCAAAAGATTCTTTTATTAGTTTTGATGATATGACTGATACATATTTAGGTGTGGCCACCATTAATAATTTGGCTGGTATCTTGAGAATAACCAAAACACACACAACTTGGATAGCAGGGCATTCTGTGGAGAATCAATTTTCTTATTTTAGGGGGCACTATAACTAAACTTTTAGAATGGTGTCATTGGCCAATAAAATATAGTCTAGCATATTTCCATTTAATCAAATTCTACTACTACCATACATTTTTAGAAGCATATTCTGTTTCACATAATGTTTCACATCTCACATTACAGAAGCTTTTAATGGTTTACATTGACCAGCTTTTTATATTTATTATATATATAATTAGTATGTGCCAGTATGTATGTAGTATGGAATTGTAATGTTGTTTTATGATTGCATAAAATACTTGTTTTTTATAGTTTAAAACAGTCAGGCATTCATACGGGTAACCCCTGGCCACCCTATAAGGAGAGGACCCCTCTGCACCCATGCTATAGAGGACTGGTGCGCCTGCTGCACTGCAAAACTCTGCATATCGTCATCTTTACACTGCTTTATAAGGTGAATAAAATGCACTAGTGAAGATGTGAATGGTTAATTTTACAGGCCATTGTGAGCTTCAGTTTAATGACTCAATAATTTAAATTTTATTTTATATGTAGATTTGTGCTCATCAGTACAATTCTATCACTAGTACCATCATCTAAAATGCATGTTTGGATCAGATAAACATTTGACCTTTGACTGTTAACAAAATGCTGTTTTATGTGTCTCTCTTTGTATAGATCTGGATGGACCATCAGAACATGTCTGAGCATGTGTTGTGTATGGTGCTGTACCTTATAGAATTAGGACTTGACAACCAAGGTCAGGAAGACAAAGTGGATGAGGTGAGGTTTTTTAGTCTCTGTCTCAGCACACCTACTGACTGTATGCGTTTAACCTATATATCTATATTTAAAAAATATAGCAAGTAATAACATACCAACAGCTAACGGACATGATATGTCATTCATTCTTTAACTGCAGGAATTTAGGTTTTTGTTAATAGTTTTTAAGTAAATGACCAAATATTTTCAGTGCAGTCTCTGCAGTTATTACTGTGTAATACTTAGAACAGACCAATTATAAACAGTCTACAGACACGCAGAATATCTTTGATGTGTGTACCTTGCAGACTGCCGCTAGATTATTCTGGAGGAGACAGCACTTTGTAGCACTTAATGGTGTGTTAAGTGTGATGGTGTGAGTAAGGATGGTCAGGTGTGGCTTAAGGCAGTGCGTTATTTTAGAAAAGAGAACACTAAGTGTGAGGAGACATGAGCTTGGCATTTAACGGCAGCAGTGACAGGGCAATGTTAACTTCAGTTGCAGTTAGTGCTTCAGATCAGTGGTCGTAATTACATACCTTGTCCCTCACGCCCACTTCAGTCAGTAAGCTTGCAGGGCAGCAATCAAAGGAATAGCTCTATATGCTCTATAAAGACTCACTTTGTAACCTGCTGTCTTGGATTTTAGATGTACATGTCTCTGAAGAAACCAGTTGTCAGCGTTTCGTTTTTTGAGTCTCTTCTGGCATAAGTGGCCAGTTCTTGGCCAGAATAAACTGTAATGGTAAAACGTCTGGCTCTGCAAAACTAAGGTCTAGTACTTAGCAGTTGATTTCAAGTCTTTACAAACATGTAGCCTACAGTCTGGTTTCTCTGTTAGCTGTTGATTAATCAATTTAGGCTAGAACCAAACACAGTCTGGCTTGATATGTGAAGCTGATATCTGTAGCTTCAGCTAAAGTGTGCAGGTGTTATTTAGTGTTTCAGAAGGTCTCCCTCTTTTGTCACAGGAGCCATGCATTGAAGAGCACTGCCATGACAGCTGGTTTCCAGGCACCAGCCTGCTTTCTAACCTCCATCACGTCATCAACTATGTGCGGGTTCGAGTGCCAGAGACGGCCCCAGAGGTGGAGAGAAAGAGAGAGAAGGACAGAGAGAAAGAGAACCCACCCAGCACTAGCTCAGATAGTGCCACCTTTGGGCAGGTGAGTCATGCACCGCTCAGGGCCTCTTGAATGTAAAGGGCAGTGGCTGGATTTGTATAGGTTGATCCCTATATCCTGTTCTGTTGATGACATCACTCTCATTCCACAGAGCTCCAGAAGGCTGACAGGAAATTGGAGAGAGGTAGAGGGATATGGGAATGTTTTAAAAGTGATGTGGAATGATTTTGAGATTTCTGTTTTGAATAACCAAGTATGGAATAATCTTAAATGGGATGTCTGCACTGTTTTTGTGTTTTCAAAGACCTGTTGCTCCTTTTTAGTGTTAAGGAATGACACTTTGTAAGGGGGTCAATGAAATGTAGGGATGTCCAAGATAATAAACTAATAATCTTCTGAATTAAAAACCGAATTTAAAACGCATGTGCTAAAATCTAAAAATCTTAAAATATGGTCTTTGTATACATGCTGGTCTGTTTGACTGTTCTGTCATGATTTTCTTGTAGACTGGATTTCTGCATGTTGGTTACATCATACTCTCCTGATTTGGTGGACACGTTTACCTGTTAGGAATAGATCAAAATTAAACTGCTTCACTGTTTACTTTTTAAAAAGTAAAAAATGGGTGTAAGTTGGCAGAAACATTTGAATTGTATTAAAACTTCTTTCCTGTCATGATCTCAAGATGTTTGTAACACCTGGATAGTTTTTACTTTAAGCCTTTTAAAAATAGGTTTTAGTTTGGATCGAAAACATATTCATCATGAAAGAGATGTTTTTGTGTAAGTGGAGCTGGATACAAAAACAATCACATCATTTGCCCAGTTACAGGTTACTGCACTGAAAATGAGCACTGGTCATTAAAAAGTACCTTGTGGTACCTTTTAGTTTTCTGTGAGTTTTGTGTTTGTATATGTTTTTGGTTTTAATTTGTCCATTGATCTGTCTGTTTTTTTTCTCCTGCTTGGTTTGTCGTGTCCTTTATTGTATGAATGTGTTCTCTGTGTTTATTACATGTATGTTTCAGACTAGCTAAAAGACGAGTGTAAGCAAGGGAAGAGTCTCTAACTGCATGTGCTTTATGTGATTTATGGTGATATAATAGGTCTTGATCTCAGTGGTCAGAGCAGTTCAGTGCTCGTCATTAAATATTCATTCAGCTCAGTGAGTTGAGCATGCAGATTAATCACACTGTAGACAAGTGACACATTCAGTAAAGGTTAGTTTTTCATGTGTGTAAATGAAAAGCTCTTCTTTTTGATGTCAGTCAATATTCTGCTAAATGTGGTCAGATAGGTCATGAATAAATGTAGAGTCGAGTAAACTCTTATTTCCAAGTCTTTCTATTACACAGAAGAAAGATTGTGTAGAGTTTAAGATCCTTGTGTGGTCTTCGTTCTTTTGCTCTTTCCACTATTGGGCAGCAGATGTTGCTCGCTAATAACTGTTTCCTGTCTGAATATTGACACTAAACTTTGTTATTACTGTTGCAGTACCCCGAGGATATGAAATACTGGTCACAAAATGTCCTAATTAATTTAAATGTATTCCTATTATGATTTTTACTATTTGTGCATTGTTGCAAAGCAGTTAATACAGAAAATACATTTTGCAACAAACAACAGAGATATAGGAACAAAACAGTATAGAAGTAAGAAGAAAAGAATGATCAAAAATAGGAAAATTTAGAAGTTCAAAGAATATATGGTATTTTTGCAATTTTCTAAATAAAATGTACATTAGAATTACTAACTGTATAAATAGTTGTCTAAAACAATTGTGCCATTATATTGCAGTATTAGGCAAGTATGTTATATAATATAGATCACACATCACATTCATACATGCATGTGTCCAAAAATGAAAGATCCCTACATATATACTCCTAGTCTTGGCCTAAATTCATTACTGAGGCACATGATTAAACAGATCTATACACATCTGCTGTGCTTGGCCCTGTAATTACTGCCTGTAGTTGTACTGCCTACTGATTCAGTTCTTTATGGTTGTCCCTCAGAACCTGCGAGAAGCTCAGGTGTTCAGTTTAGTGGCGGAGCGCAGAAGAAAGTTCCAGGAGATCATAAACCGCAGCAACCATGAGGCTAGCCAGGCAGTGCGGCCCAAGTCCTCATCCTCTCGCTGGCTACCACCAGGCTCACCGCCACAGCTGGTCACTGAAATCCTGGAGATCCGTGAGAGCATGTTGTCACTCCTGGTAAAGCTGCACCAGAAACTGTCTGCCAAGCAGAACTCTCTGTCTCTCAGCTGGCTGGCTGAGGTAGATCCAGCCCAACTCGCGCATGGAGATGGTATAACGGCCATTGAGAGAATTCTTGCCAAAGCTGCCGCCCGTAGTCGACACAGCAAGCGATGCCTCCAGGATATCTGTGGGAAAGTGTGTCCACCCACACCGCCCAAGAAGAGCAGTCCTGGAGATAAGAAGAATATGGACAAAGAAGAGAGGTGTGTGGCTTTAAAATAGTCAGTGAAGTTTACAAATGCTAGTCAAAGTTTCTTGCACTTAAAACATTATTTAAATGTATCATGATCATTTCTCATCCTCTTTTATCCCGGTTAATTCATTAACTTGAAGCTTACTGAAGAGATTGTACTCTTAAAGAAATTGAACTTGCGTTCTGCATCATGAACTCTGTTTTTAAAGGGAAGGTTGAAACAAAAACAATTTTGCCCTTGTATTATGTGCATGACACCACAACACAGATTTTAGTGCAGAACAGAGCAGCATAAATATATTTACTAAGGAGTCACAAATTATGCATTTTACTTTTATACACAATAAAAGCCCTAGAGCCCCCACTGTTATTATTATACAGTTCACACTTATTATATCCCTTCTTTGATAAACGCTTGTTTGTTATTGGCATTAAAATATTCTCATTACATTTAGATGAAAATTGTACTTGCAAAATAGTATACGTTTGTGATAGTGGCCATTATATAGGTTTAAATGAAAATAATTTAGTTTACCTTATTTTATTAATTTATAATACCTCGGACCAGAGTTTTTACCTTCAGCTCCACCGGTATAACTTGGTCTAGTGGATCCTTACATCAGACATCAGATATCAGATACAGACTTAGAGTCAACATTTCACTTCCATTTTATTGTAACCCAACATCAGAGCCTTTAAAAACACATTTTATTAATCATGGTTCATAATTCAGATTTTCCTCTCATCTTGGTTGTATTTATTAACCCTTGCTTGTTTTTTTTTGGCAGGCGTCAGAGAGCCAGAGAGAGACAGCAGAAGCTCCTGGCTGAGTTTGCCTCGAGGCAGAAGAGCTTCATGGAAACAGCCATGGATGTTGGTGAGGCTTTCTGTTAATTAGCAGATGATCCGTTCTAGATGAATTAGATTTTCTGTCTGACATGTGTCTGGTCCAATAATACAGCAGGGATGGGTATGTACAGATCTTTATCTCTCAGTCCATGTATCTGATCCCGTGTAACAGTATTTGCTTTAGTCTGATGTTCTGCATATTTAAGGCTTGGGTATTTTTTGCATGCATTGCATGTGCTTCTTACCCAGCAAGTGAAAAGAAAGTGTTTTGCTTTAAGGGCAAAACAGCTGGAAAACACCTTTAAAAATGATTTCACCTGAAAATTAAAATTACTTTTCAAAAGAAAAATGGGTTAAAAAAAAATTATTAAATATCTCCATGTATCTGGTACCGTTGTACACAGATGGTTTGTCCGAAAAGAAATGCTACTGTATTACCTTGATACCATGTTCAAAAACAAGCACTGGCATTCCATTGTACTTAAGTGATGGTGTAGCTGGAAATCAACCTTTAGTTGAAATTAAGCTTTAAAAAAATAGGGGCCGGCAGTGTTTAAGGGGAGGAGTCCTCCAAAATCCTTTAGGTCTGCTTCATTCTGGTGTGGAGTGCCCACTCTTAACCATTTAGTCAGTCCCCGATGGGTAAAGTCCCACCCTATTCTACACCCTATTTTTATGTATAACTTGTAATACATCACATTTTGAAACAGGCTGGTGATTGTTGTTTCTTGTTAACTGTAAATATTAAAGGATAAAGTATTAAATATTTGTTAACTGTGAAATATTGAAATATTAATGTTAGACTGTCAAGTAAAATTTGACTTTACAGTCTAAAATGCTTAATGACAAATTACTTTTACAATTACCGCATGCCCCCATACAGTTGTGCTCACACAAATAAACTCACAAATAGCCCCTGATGTGGCATTTAGAGGTTGTGGTAAACTTGCAGAAGTCCTTGAAGGTAAAGCTGTGGGCAGTAATCTCATTCTCCGGAGGAAGGTGACGCGAGCTTCATAACGTCCTGCCCGCTCCCCCAGGTCCTGTTAGCACAGCCCTGTGTGTGTGTGTGCGCGTGTGTGTGCGCGTGTGTGCTAATGCTGCAGTGCAAATAGAAGGGACATAAGAGAACAGTATAGAAATAAGAAATAAAATGGGAAAATATTATTATAAATATTATAAAATACATTGTTACATATATTTTGTGTGTACATTAGCATTAATTGTAAAAATAATTGTTTTTAAGATTGTAGCCTGATAATATGTAATATGGTAATACATGTTACAGTATACTTGGTATTTATTGGTATATACAACATATAAATAACTCTCAAGATCCTGAAAGTGACAGTTTCATGTTCAGTAGTTTTATTTGAATAAAAACCATATCAGCTCTTTCAGGAGAAACAGGTTTTGTCTTTGTCAGGTTTGTTCACCAGCTGAAGTGATGTTGAGATTTGGTTTGAAGTATTACCTTCAGAGGCCCGCGGCTGTAGTCCTGCCTGACATTGAGCTGTGTGTGTGTGTGTTACAGATGTGTGTGTCTGATTGTCAGAATTAAAGATGAGCTTGAGGTGTTCTCTGCAGGCTCCATTTGTTTTTGAGATTTAAATCAAAGGTCACTGTGCCCATGTATATGTGTGCTGGAATTAAAATGACATAAATTGCTCAAATTTCAGAGCATCTGTTCATATGTTAATGTGATTCGGTCAAACATCACAACCGCGTTTGATATTATACACGACCGACGAGTGATATAACTAGAGATGTGAGGGACTAAATGGTGCAGCTGTTACTACTCGACAAATAGTAAGTCAGTCAAACACAAAAAGATAACGTTCAAAGTACTGTTATTTTAATGTTACATTTTTTTTTTTTTTAAATAATACCTAAAAACAAACTGTGGTGGTTGCAGAATGGCAACTAGAAAGACGAGCACGATGTGGGAATGTTTTGATTTGGAAAATGGAAAAGTTGCATGTAAGCGTGTATATGTACACATATACATACGTGTATATGTGAATACCGCTCACCTGTTAATTATTTTTGACATGTTGCTTACATATGCTGGCTAACATTAATGAATTCTGTTAATAATAGGCTATATGATTATACAAATTGGTCCGGCATTGATCAAGGTGATTTTCCAAAATATTTAATTATAAGGCATGCTCAAAATTCATTTATGCTTTTTTTTTTTTACAACAAATCATTCAATGTTTCAAATTGAGTAAATATATACACATTTTTATCGGTCTTTTGTTCCTACACATTGCTTTATTTGCTGTAAAATGTCTTCTGAATTCATTGCTGCTTAATTGCTATGTGTTAATTGCTTTATTTGCTGATTATCTGTTGGTCTGGTTCATTAATGTTGTTTACTGTATGATAATAATGCTTGGAGGATGACTGGCAGACATCTACATTAACCTTTGAATTTAAACCATAAACCTGCTAAATGTTTTTGTGTTTACTGATAAATGGAGCCCTTAGGAGTAAAATGGATGGGTAATTGAAATCGGCAAAAAACAGTTACCTTGTAACACTGTATACAAAGATCACTGATGTTTGTGAGCGAGGACTAGATCTTGTGTCTAGTACTGTAGTGTTCTTTTGAGAATGTGTGTGTGTGTGGAGGGCAGCGGTTTTAACAGAGAGCCTCAGGCAATCCCTGTCACATTAACTTTCTAACACAAATGTTTTATTTCCCCATAGACTTCCTGTTCTCTCTCTCTCACTCTCTTACTCTCTTTGCACCTTAGGCAATAAATCAATCCAAACACACACTGACATTTACAAACCCTCTATTTGCTCTGAAATTGAACATGTTCTTTAACATTTAGAAGTGCTTTAGCTAAGGTAATTAATCCTCTGGAATATGTCAGTGTGGAACGGTAGGTATCTGCTGTGTTTTATGACTGGTGTTTCAGTAGTGTCTGTAATCGACTAAAACCTCATTTCATGTTTAAGGTTTTTTTTGGTGTTGTTAAATGTTTAGTATTGAAAGGGTTTGAAGACACTGTGCTGTTATTAAATGACTCTCATCATTCACTGGGTCACGTTTATTTAGTTATTATTTAGTTACACACTCAAAGCTTTTCTACAGTTTTATGTTGTTTATTGTTGCATGATCCATATTCAAAATATTGCTGTTGTCAGAAACGTCCAGTAGAAAGATGTAAGCTACACAGTTTTGCAATTCTTGCAGTTCTTACCTATAAGGACCTGCCAAAACATTTTCACTTGCAATCAAGGAAATCTGTGAATAACTGGAGACCGCTATCCATCAGCATTCCCATTAATCATGGCAGGTGCTTGGGTGACATTCAGTTCTGAAAGCACACTGTCATGGCACCCAGTTCCAGAGAATAATTACTCTAGCCAATTAGTTTCTTATTTTCCTGCAGCTCTAATGGCATCACGTCAAGATGCACTATCATTATTTCTTCATGAAATAGTTGCACTTAAGTTGATTTACAACTCGACTTGGACTCAAACAGTTGACTTGAGGTTTGATGTGGACTTGAAATCAAAGACTCATGAACTTTGCAAGTCAGTAGGATATTTAAATATAGTATGAACATGGTTGAGTGAAGAAGTCTAAATAATGATGTAGTTAAACCAGCAGGGTAAACTGTTGATGAAACTGTTGATAACCAGACAAACCCTGACCCTGTGTTTGCAACCTGTAGAACCTGAATGAGAGAGCTGACAGTAGAAGAGTTTACACCAATAACTGCTGTATTGCCCTTTGAGAATGCAACACAGGCTTGTGTAAAGTGCATGTTTCGGATGACATTATATGATGTCATCACAAACATTTTTTGGTATGGGAACAGACATGATAATTCAGAAATGTGTTTTTTGGATCATGACCTTAACAGACAACAGAATAATCTTCTTTTTGCACATGCTGCACATACACAGTATGTTCACACTATTAGTAACAGGATTGGTGCTACTGTTACTGATTTAAGTGCATAACTGCTTGAACTTTCATTAACTGTTTATTATTTTAAGGGCAACAAGGGCAAAATGTAATTCAGATCCACATTATATAATTGTTTTTCTGATCTACTGTGCCCATTATTCATGTACAGTTATTGAATGTTTACCCTTTTCTTTCACTCAGGCTGTCATGCTTGGCTTCTCTCTGGGTTTAGTTTTTGGGTTTAGAATTAAATCAAATCTCCAGACAAGAAAGTAATGTGGTAGTACCATGAAAAAATGAACTTGATGGTTACATCATGGCATCTTGATATACTGTATACTGTGTATACTTTACCATAATATGATGTCAACACATACTACTGTATTTGCAGGGTACTTTAAAGAGAACTTTATTGCACGAAACATTTAAATTTATTAGTGCAAAGCAGTTTGTTTATCTGAGAAGCACAGCCATGCTCTTGAATATAACCTGAGCAGCTGGATTCTTTGTTGCACATTAGATGTAAAATATTGACTAGCAGATTTCATTTAATAAACTTAGTTAACTACATTAGTTAACAAAAGATAACAATAAAATAATCCTGCAGCACTTAATTATATTGGTAAATTTCAGCATTTTATATAAACTGCTGAGTGCCTTTGGAAGAGAAACAGGCCCACAGCATCACAGATCCTCCACCATACTTCACAGTGGGCATGAGGTGCTTTTCCGCATACTCATCTTTTGTTTTATACGAGACCCACTTAGTGTTTGTTGCCAAAAACCTCGATATTAGTCTCATCTGACCAAAGCACACCGTCTCGCTTAGTACCGCTTAGAAAACTCCAGACGTTTATGTTTGTGATTGTTGGTGAGGAAAAAGCTTTTTCCTTGCATGCCTCTCAAACAGCTTGTTGGCATGTAGATGGTGTCTGATGGTGGGTATGGAGACTTTGTGACCCCAAGATGCCACTCTTTGATATAGTTCTCTAACAGTGAGCTTTGGAGAATTTATTTACTTCTCAACTTCTTAATGATTCCTCTGACTGTAGATATGGGTAAGGTTAGGCGAGTGGCTATTTTCTTGTAGTCATTGCCTGACTTTTGAAGGTCGACACACATCTGCCTCACTTGAATGGGGTGTTCTCCTGTCTTTCCCATGTTGCTGAGTGGATAAGAGAAATAGGCCTCTGTGTCGCATCATATTTATACCACAGGGATACAGGAAGTCATGAATTACTAATTATCAACTTTATGATCAACTTTAAAAACTACAGACAAAATTACAAAAATGCTTTAATTCAATCTTTTATAGGAATTGTTGTCGATAAATCGATTTTATGAGAAATGTTGCGCCCTACGACATGAAAAAGATCGCGGCAGCACAAGCACACCCGCCAAAAAACAACCTACAGTTGTAGAAACATTCACAAACTG
>JAZGTI010002541.1:0-35784 GCA_036877585.1 Botia kubotai | reverse complement strand
AAGCACCTTGTTTCTGGAGGAACGTTGTCTCGTTTCACTGTGTACTTGTATATGGTTGAAATGACAATAAACTCCACTTGTAACTTGTAACTTGGCAGACCTCTCTGGCAGCATCTGGGGTAAATGTACATGCATCTACAATCAGACTAAAATTAAACAGACATGACATTTATGGGAGGGTTTCTAGAAATAAGTCTCTGCTCTCAAAAAGAAACAAAGCTGCTTGTTTCAACTTTGCCAGAGAGCATTTGGACAAACCAGAGGCCTTTTGGAAGTCCCTTCTTTGGACAGATGAGTTCAAAATAGATTTATTTGGTCATAATCAAAGCCACCAGGGTGACTCCATATTATTCAGGGAAATGTCCTGGTTACATATGTAACCCCCGTTCACTGAAGGAGGGAACGAAGACATTACGTCAATGGACTGACGTATGGGGTCTTGCTTGAGAGCCCTATCACCTTCACGTAGAAAAAAAAATGCGCCCATCGGCCCGAAAGGAAAGAGCCAATGAGCATTGGGCAAGAGAGCTGTGCGCCAGGTCACACCATCCGGAAGTGGGTGTATAAAGCCGGCCGCCGCTCGCTTTCATTCAGGTTCTTGCTGAGGAGCCCAGATGTGTCCCGGCCAATCAGCGTTGAGTCAGGCTTGCGGCAGGGGGACGTAACGTTACATATGTAACCAGAACAGTCTCTTTCAGTCAGTCACGTTTAACGTTACGTCAACAGACTGACGTATGGGGTCCCTGTGGAAAACGCTGCAAGCCGACCCACGTTACGGGCTAGGAATGTCAGTACAGGCAGGCGAAGCGTGCCTCTGTAAAACAGTTACCCTGCCTTTGTAACCTTCCCAGCCGATCACGGAGGGGTCATGGCGCTCGTTTCTGTCCCCCCCAGAAGAAGGCACCTCGGTGCACAGGTCTCCTTCCTCTCACGGTATAGCCACGAAAACACTGGGGGAAAACGCTTGTTGCAGAGGAAAGGCGTTGCGGAGACCACACCCCGCTAAAGGAGGCAATGTGTGGAGATAAGGTATAGACTGACCCGGCAGTACTACCTATGAACAAGTCTCTGTGCAGGTCCTACCTACTGGGATGACTCACTGCCCACAGAGACCGGCAGCCGTAGGGTAGATAGGGTAACCGTACCGTGGAGAATACGCATGTGGGATCACCAAGGGGGAATCACTACACATGGAGCACCTAGTCCAGCTCAGAGGCATGCATACATGAGTGCTGGGCCTAGCGTGAGGCTCCTCCGCTGAACCTGCTCACCGGCAGGTGCTGGAGGAATCACAATGCAGGGTTCACCTACTGGGAAACCACTGCAAAGGAATACAACCGCCTAAGTCCCCCTATCCCTGGGGGGAGGCGAAATGCAAGCGAAGACACCAAGCCAGTCCTCCTGCCCACTAGCCAGTGGACCCCAACACACGGGAGGATACAGGCTCTACCCTGAGGTTATAGAACCTTGCAAAGGTGTTGGGTGTCGCCCAGCCCGCAGCTCTGCAGCTGTCTGCCCAGGTGAAGGCAACGCTCCTAGTCGAGTGAGCCCTCACTCCGGAGGGGCACAGCATGCCTTGGGCTTGGCCAAAACTCTAGGCACGACTCACTGACCGACAATGCCTGCAGGTCCCCCACGCTCTCGATAGAGGCGAGCACGGTCAGGAGCTCTGTCTTGAGCGACAGAGCGACAGACTCCAGCGGCTCGAAAGGAGCTTTCCGCAGCCTCGAGAGGACTACGGAAAGATCCCAGGAGGGAAAGAGGGGAGGCCTCGGAGGGTTCACCCCGTAGGAACCTGATGACCAGCTTGTGCTTCCCTAAATACTTACCTTCGACTGCCAGGTGATGGGTCAATATACCTGCAACATACACCTTCAGGGTGGAAGGGGACAAGCTCTGTTCCAACCCTTCCTGCAGAAAGGAAAGCACAGAGCTGATCGGGCAAGAGTAGGGGTCTTCTCCATGGGAAGAACACCAGTCAGTGAAGAGGCTCCACTTCAGGGCGTACGCCCGCCTGGTGGAAGGAGCTCTCGCCTGAGTGATAGTATTCAACACACCAGTGGGCAGGTCACTAAGGGTCACCAAAGATCGGGGCATGGCTGCCAGATGGTGCCCCGTCCCTGAGAAAGAAGGTCCTTCCTCAGGGTAATCTTCCAGGGAGGGGCTGTCGCAAGGAGCGCCAGGTCCGAAAACCAGGTCCGGGCGAGAATGGCGCAACCAGCAAGACCTGCTCCTTGTCCTCCCTGACCTTGCACAGGGTCTGTGCAAGGAGGCTCACTGGGGGAAACGCGTATTTGTGTAGGCCCCGGGGCCAGCTGTGTGCCAATGCATCCGTCCCGAGTGGGGGCCTTGGACAGGAAATAAAACAGCGGGCAGTGGGGAGGACTCACGGAAAGCAAACAGGTCCACCTGTGCTTCCCCGAATCGACTCCAAATCAGCTGGACTGCCTGGAGATGGAGTCGCCACTCTCCTGGGCCCGACGACAGCTGTGAGAGTGCATCGGCCGCGCGGTTGAGCTCGCCCGGAATGTAAGTGGCGTGAAGCGATCTGAGTCGCTGCTGACTCCAGAGGAGGAGGTGGAGGGCGAGTTGAGACATGCAACGTGAGCGTATCCTGCCTTGGCGGTTGATATATGCCACCGTCGCCGTGTTGTCTGTACGAACTAACACGTGCCTGCCCTGCAGCAACAGAAGAAACCGGCGCAGAGCCAAGAGCACTGCCATCAACTCGAAGCAATTGATGTGCCGCAGGGGCCGAAATCCTGTCCAGGAGCATACGGCGCCCCAGCCTGTCTTGGAGGCATCCGTTGTCACAACAACATGCCTGGACACTTGTTCTAAGGGCATCCCGGCCCGTAGAAAGGCAGCTCCATACCAAGAAAAGAGATGCTCTGTGTTGGGGAGAGCTTGCTCTTTTCCCAGTCGAACTGAAGCCCCAGGTGGCTGAGGTGCCGAAGCACTAGGGCCCTGTGTTCGCACAACTGCTCTCGAGAGTGAGCCAGAATGAGCCAGTTGTCGAGATAGTTGAGGATGCGAACGCCCACTTCCTGTAATGGGGCAAGGGCGACAGGGACAGCCCGAAGGGGAGGACCTTGTACTGGTATCCCCAACCGCGAACCATAGGAATGGCCTGTGTCGGGGCAGAATCGAGACGTGGAAGTATGCATCCTTAAGGTCGATTGCTGTGAACCAATTGTTGGCACGAACGCATGAGAGAATGCGTTTCTGCGTGAGCATCATGAAGGGTAGTTTGTGCAGGTACCGATTCAAGACATGCAGGTTCAAGATTAGCCGCAGCCCACCTCCCTTCTTGGGCACGATTAAGTACGGGCTGTAAAACCCAGACTTGGGCTCTTTGGCGCGCCTGGCGAACTGAATCCCGTTGCCGAGTCTGATCGTCCTCAGGAGCCAGCGAGACGGGCTGGGGAGCGTTAGCCAGGCCCCAGACTCCGTGCAAGCGGTACCAGAGGGGCGAGAGACGTGCTCGAAGAAGTGCCAGGCTCGAGCCGAAGACTACCACCTGGCCGCTCAGACCTCGACGAAGTAGAGGACTGGGAGGACCCCGGGTACTGGCCCGACGGAGAAGTCTCCACCATCACTCTCAGGTCTCTCAGAGTGCTAACCAGCTCTGCCACCTTGGGCCGTTTAGGCGAGGCAGCAGACTGGGGAGCAGCAGAGGGGGCTCGATCACTTGAGACGAGAGAGCGCCGTGACCGCAACGTCGAGATGGGCATGCTCTCGCAACGAGGGCATGACCCCACCGTGAACGCTGCCTCAGCATGCTGTTTGCCCAGGTATGTGACACAGCGCTTATGGCCATCTGACATCTTTAAAAAATACGCCCACCGTCCGTGGAGCTCTTTAGGAAGGAAAAAAAAATACTCACCAAAGGAAATCGCTCGGCAGAACGCCGGTCTGCTGAAGCACACAGGGGAACTGCCGAAAACTGGAACAGAACCGCTGGTAAACGCCGTCCAACGCAGCAGACGATAGTGATAGGGCTTTCAAGCAAGACCCCATACTTCAGACCGTTGACGTAACTTCGAACGTGACTGACTGAAAGGGAACTTGACTTCTCAGACCTATCAACAAATTCTTGAAGAGAATCTCCTGCCATCAGTCAAAGAGCTGAAGCTGGGCCGAAAATGGGTGATGCAACAGAACAATAACCCTAAGCATTCAAGCAAATCCACCAAGGAATGACTTTAAAGAAAGAAGATTCACACTGTTGATTGGCCTAGTCAAAGTCCGGATCTCAATCCAGTTGAAATGTGGTGGCTAGACCTGAAGCGAGCTGAGATCTGCAAGGAGGAGTGGGCAAAAATCACCAAAGACAGATGTGAGAGACTGGTCAGTGGTTACAGAAGACGTTTGGTTAAAGTAATGGCTGCAAAAGGAGGTGCCACAAGCTACTACATAAAAGTCTTCACATACTTCTGCACAAATTTCCAGTTTTTGTGAGGTTAACCCCTTTTGTTCAATAAATAATGACAATATATCCTTATCCAATATATCATTTGGAAGTCTGCTTCACAAATTGGGTTATGGATGTACATTTGATTAGGTTATTCTTTTTTTTCACAAAACCTGATCATGTCTGGAGGGTTCACAAACTTTCAAGCAGCACTGTATTATAAACCATGTATTATGCTATAATTCCTGATCTAATTGCCAGTATAATTAAATTGTACAATATGTAATATTTAGAGTTTGTTGTAAACAAGCCAAGGAAGGATAATTGCAATGTAAAACTTTGCCTCATAAATATAATTAAACATTTTGAAAACCTGACTCACTAGTTATCGCTAGTAAAAATGCTCATAAATTTGCCAAATGATGTTACTTTACTAGTTTTGCTAGGTTTATGTGGGAGTTTGCATTAGGGATAGACCAATGGACAGAAAATATCATTAGCCTGGTATGAAAAGTGGAATCTATGTCAATTAAATAGTGAAACAAACTGTGTGTGTGTGTGTGTTCAAGGACTTCTTGGGCTCTGCAGACCCAAATGACACTAGACTGTTGATGAAGAAACAGGCAGACTGGGCCAAGAACAGCAAAGAGCCCAAAGCAGCAGCAGACATGTACCTGACTGCAGGAGAACATATGAAAGCAATAGAGATCATTGGAGAACATGGATGGGTGGACATGTAAGATACGCACACACAACCTTCACAGCTGCATGTTTTTGAGAATGTAAGCTTTCTTTTAAGGTGTCCTGTTAGGGTGCGTGTAATTATGCATAATTTACTGTTAGTACTAACAAAGAAGTTTTTCCAGGTTCCCTTTCGAATGGGAACTCTCACTGTGTCCCCTAGAGAACACTATGGGGAATGCTTCTGGCATGTCCGTTGTCAGAAACAAATATAAAAACAACAATGAACTTCATTTTGGCCAGCAACATCTTATGATGTCTACTGGTGCAACCATGAGTATAAAAGGGCACCTGTAAATACTTCGTGTTTTTAGGAGACCGATTGTATATACTGTACATTTCGAGGTGAGTCATGGAAAGCTCAAGTTCTAAATGCCATGGAAGTGTAAAAAACATGAGATCGCCCATGGTCATTTGGACAAGCGATTCTTATTGGCACATAACCACACAACTTATACGAGATAAGCTTATACGAGCTTTTCTTTACACTTATGTAAAGAAATCCTGGAAAAGCCATATTTTGCCCATATCCATCTATTTCACCATAAATTATGCTGATGTTAAGGTGATGCAGAATTGTGGCTGTGTTGGTCTCTCCAATCCAGATGTCAGCTATTATCTGGCTAACTTCATGTTTTAGTGATTGCATTTCTTTACTGCTTTAAGTTCACTTGCAGTATGCATCTGCTGAATAGAATTCATTTTTTTATAAATAGTATTGTTCAGGAAGACAAAAATCAGCAACATAATGCATTATCTTTCTGATTTTCATGTTTCAGTGTTTGCAATCCTTAAGTGTCCTTGCAAAATGCACTTTCTCTGTATATTCATTCTTCCCATATGTTGCATTTTTCCCCAACTCTAAAATCACTGTAAATCACTGACACATCTTACTAGATTCCTTCTTTTCATACATTGTACTTTTTAGGAAGACAGTGATCTGGTACATAATGGATTTTCTTGCTTCTATTATGTTTCACTGTTTGTATTCCTTAACAGCCTGAACTTTACTTTCAAAAAACATTCAATTTGTTGCATTCATTCTTTTTATACGTTTCACTAATGAACATTACTGACATCTTGCAAAACTATTTCATGCCATTATGTGTCTCTGTTTCAGTTTTGTACTCCTGAAAATGACATAATCCAGCTTTTATTTCAAAATTGAGGACTCAAATGATTTATGTGTATGGGTGTTAATTTAAGTTCTGGTTTTATAATGAATAAATCCAAATATGGATAATCTACAGGAAATAGTTCAATATTAGAGAATTGTACAGAGTCCCACAAAGTTCAGGACTTAACTGTATGGGCAATCTCAAGTATTAGTTGTAAAAGGTTTGTATAATACATCATAAGGGCAGACAGTATAGATCTCTAGTCATAAGTGAAATGTTGAAATCAGCAGTTTAGAATTATAGTGCTGTAGATTTCCAAGGTGTGAGCTGATTTGTGGTTTATAACAGTTGGCCAGGGTAGGAGCAGAAGCTGCCTTTTACTTTTAATTTTTAAGATTTATATAACTTAACTATATAACTATAAATGAGGGGTTAAATCGACCGTCTTATTGAGGAGGGGTGTGCTATGCCTTTTATAAGTGATCGGGTGTACAATGTTTTTAGGGTGTACGTGGGCGGAAAGTGGGTTCCATTGACTTAACATTGGGCTGAATTTTGTGACCTTATAGCTCTGCATCAAAATGTCGTAAAAACTTGGGGGTGGGCTTATATCGCTCTGCTTAGCAAGTAGCAACAATGGTGTACCAACAATTACAGTACCATAAAACCCACCTCATTGACTTCCATTTACAAAGGTGAGAGGCATCAGAACATTGTAGAGACAAGTGGGTGGCCTCTTTTGACTCAGACTGCCAAATAGTCTTTAATTATTACCATGGAAACTATCCAGCCATGCCCTAGCTACCATTTATATCACCCAAGCAACCCCCTAACCTCATGAATAAGCCATATTTTAGTATATCTATCATGCTAAGTCATGGCCATTGTTTGTTTACTTTGTGCCATGCGCTCTCCTGTCTTGAGTCTTGACCCTGCCCTCGTTTCCTTGTTAATTATCCCATCATTAGTTCATGCCCCTCACCTGCTTGCCCTCGTTACCCGCCCTGTTTGTTCGCCTTTTTAATGCCCTTGTGTCTGCTGTCTTGTGCTGGTGTATTGTTGCTTGTCTTGTTTCTTGCATTGTGTCTTGTTGTTTCTTTAGTCCTGTTTTGGTTGTTTTATATCAAGTCTTGTTTGTTTTTTGTTTTGCCCCCTCGTGGAAGTTTTTGTTAAAATAAAGTGTTTTTTTTTTTGTTAAGCTGTTTTGCGACTGGATTCTCCCCCTCGGTTTATGACAAATAATATTATTATAAGACATTTTTCTCAGACCAGGAGTGGTTTAAAGGTTTATATAGTTGTTTGCGTCAGGTAATTTATTGGTATGTATATAGAGTTAATAGGAGAAGAGCATATATTTGCTGGTCTTTCACAAGTTTGCTATACATATGTTGGTAGACCATTGTTTTATTAAGATAAGCCTACAGGAATATAGTGGCGGTTAACAATGGTGGAGTGGAACGCTTAGCTTAAGATTTAGTCTATGGCTGACTCTCTGCTTAGGGGAAGGCTACCTGTATACATACAGTACTTAAATGTTAGAATGCTTTCTCAGACAAGGTGTAGTCTGGATGTATATAAAGGTGTATACATCAGATTGAGCTCAAATGCTCAGCTTCCTTAGGTCTCAGAGGCTAAATAATATCTGCCTCCTTCCCCTCCTCCCCCTATATTGTTTTGGCAGTATGTTTGTAACTTTACAAATGTTTTTCTGATGGTTTGGTACAGGAGATTTGCTTAGACTTCAGCTCCCCATAGCTGAGCTGTTGGCCACTGGCTTCCTAGACCTTAGTTGTGATAGCAGTTCTGAGTTGCTAGGCTTTCTGTGAGTCTCCTTGGGAAGCTGTCCTGACCTTTTCTCACTTTTGAGAATCATAGTGAGGCCTCCATCTTTAGAGCTTGGCCAGGCAGTAGTGGCAGCTTGTTAAGCTCTCTGCAAACCTTCCTGGCTACTGTCTTTAATAAAGGGGTGTTATTAGACTCTTACTGAGGACACTGCTCTTTAGAGATCCATCTAGACAGCAGCAACCAGGTGCCTTAGGTGCCTTAGGTGTTTTCTTGATGGCTGTTCTTATTTGGGGTGCAGTTGGGGCTCCTCTCTTTGGAGACTTGAGGCCTCCATCCTCTGAACTCGACTAAGTAGCGGTGATAAGTTATTAGGCTCTATGAGCCTTCTTGGCTGATGCTTATGATTTAGAGCATTGTTAGGCCTTCTCTCACTGTAGAGAGTCTCCGCTCTTCTGCCTAGCAGCAGTAGTATTAAGATGTAGCCTCTCTGTGAGCCTCTTTGATATCTATTCTTAGCGTAGGAATGTAGTTAGGCCTATCACCTGGAGAGTAGTTTTTGCAAAGGCCTCCATCCTTATAGCCTGATCAAGTGGTACTGTCAGGTTGTTAGGCCCCTTCTGAGCCTCCTTGGATTATGAAGAGCATTGCTAGGCCTCTTTTCACTGTGTGAAGAGTGTTGTCCTGCTGAGGTCTCTGTTGTCCAGAGCTCTGCTGGGAATAGCAATTTTGAGTTGTTAGGCTCGCTGTGAGTGTCTTAGGAAGCATAGAACTAGGTTAAGACTCCTCTTGCTTCTGAGAGTCATTGTGCTAAGGCCACTATTCTTAGAGCTCTATCTAAGAATGGTGCTGCGGAAAGGGCGCTGCAGAGACCACACCCTGCTAAAAGACTGACAAGGCAATACTACCTATGGGAAATGTCTCTGTGCAGGTCCTACATACTGGGACGGCTCACTGTCCGTAGAGACTGGCAACATACAGCGACAAGGGAAAGACACAGGTTCACTGATAAGGAAACTGTATCATGGAGAATACACATGTGGGATTACCACGTGGGACTCACTACACATGGGGTACCTAGCCCAGCACAAGGGCTGACTGTGGCATACACAAGAGTACTGGGCCTGGTGTGAGGCTCCTCTGCTGAGCCCGCTCGCCGACGGGTGCTGGAGGAATCACAACGTGGGTTCACCATTGGGAAACCGCTGCGAAGGAGTACAAACGCCTATTTCCTCTATCACAGGGGGGAGGCAATGCAAGCGAGAACACCAAGCACATCTTCCCGCCCACTGCCTAGTGGGCTCCAACACACAGGAGGATGTGGGCTCCACCCTGAGATTGTAAAACCTTGCAAGGGTGGTAGGTGTCGTGCAGCCCACTGCTCCGCAAATGTCTGCTAGAGGGGTGCCGTGTGACAATGCCCAGGAGGCAACACTCCTAGTCGAGTGAGACTTCGCGTCGAGGGGGAAAAGCACACCTTGAAAGTACACCAAGTGATGGCAGCCACTATCCAGTGGGTCTACCTCTATTGGAGACTGCCTTTCCCTTCTGCTGAGCTCCGAGCAGACAAAGAGCTGATCAGAGCTTCTGAATCTCTGAGTACAGTCCATATAAACGCACAGGGCATGAGCGGGACTCAAAGGGCTGGGTCTGCCTCCTCCATGGGCAGCGCTTGCATGCTTTGAAGGCATGGTGGGAACCTTGGGCATGTAGCCAGGCCTGGGTTTTAAGATAATGTGAGAGTCACTGACTGACAATGCCTGCAGGTCCCGACCCTCTTGATAGAGGCGAGTGCGGTCAGGAGCGTTGTCTTGAGAGACAGACTCTTCAGCTCGACTGACTCAAGTGGTTCGAAAGGGGCTCCCCATAGCCCAGAGAGGACTACAGAAAAATCCAAAGAGCGGCAGCCTCGGGGAGGGGGGGGTTCAGTCTCTGAGCGCCTCTTAGGAAACTGATGACCAGCTCATACTTTCCTAAATACTTACCTTCTACTGCTAGGTGACGGGCTGAGATAGCAGCCACAAACACCTTTAGGGTGGAAGGGGACAACCTTCCTGCAGAAAGAAAAGCACTGAGCTGATCGTACAAGTATGGTGCCTCCCCGAATCAACTTCAGATCAGTTGGACCACCTGGGGATGGAGTCCCCACTCTCCCGGGCTGCCTTGAGAGCGCGTCGGCCACACGGTTGAGCTCGCCCGGAATGTAGATGGCGCGAAGCGACCAGAGTCGCCGCTGACTCCAAGAGGAGAAGATGTTGGGCGAGTTAAGATGTGCGATGTGGGCATAGACCGCCTTGGAGGTTGATGCATGCCACAGTCGCTGTGTTGTCCGTACAAACTAACACATGCCTGCCCTGCAGCAATAGATGAAACGGGCGCAGGGCGAAAAGCACTGCCAACAACTCAAGGCAATTGATGTGCCACAGGCGCCAAGCTCCTGTCCAGGAACCTGAAGCCGCATGCCTAGTGCACACAGCGGCCCAGCCTGTCTTGGAGGCATCCATTTTCACAACAACGTGCCTGGACATTGGTTCTCTGACCAATGGCTTAAGTTTTGGCGGCAGGATGGTGTGACTACCACACAGTGTGTGGCTACACACCTAGCACTGGCTACACGACTGGGACCCGGGCAGCGGTCTCATATGCGTTAGGCCGAGCCATGTGACCATGGTCGTGGATGCCATATGCCCCAGGAGCCTCTGAAAGTGTTTCAGTTTTGGCTCTGAACATGTTCAGGCATCGCAGCAGTGACAATGCACGCTCGTTGGAAAGTGACCAAATCCAGCTCCATATCGAGAAAAGAGATGCCCTGTGTTGGGGAGAGCTTGCTCTTTTCCCAGTTGACCTGAAGCCCCAGGTGGCTGAGGTGCCAGAGCACCAGGTCCCTGTATTCGCACAACTGCTCCTGAGATTGGGCCAGAATGAGCCAGTTGTCAAGATAGTTGAGAATGCGAATGACCACTTTCCGTAATGGGGCAAAGGCAGCCTCTGCGACTTTAGTAAAGATGCGGGGGGACAGCCCGAAGGGTTGGACGTTGTACTGGTACACCCGAATCTCAAACACAAACCGAAGGGACGGCCTGTGTTGAGGCAGAATTGAGACATGGAAGTATGCATCCTTCAGGCCAATCACTGCAAACCAATCGTTGGGGCGAATGCACAAGAGCATGCATTTCTGCGTGAGCATCTTGAGCATCACCATACTTGCCCGATCAGCTCTGCGTGAGCATCTTGTGCAGGGATGGATTCAAGATATGCCGGTCCAAGATTGGCCGCAGCCCGCCTCCTTTTTTAGGCACAATGAAGTATGGCTGTAAAACCCAGATTTTCAAATGGAGGGACAGGCTCTATCGCCCCCAGGAGCCAACAAGACGGGTTGGAGGCGCAAGCCAGGCCCCCAGTCTCTGTGCAAGCAGCACCAGGGGGGCAAGAGACGTGGCCGAAGAAGTGCCAGGGCCAGGCTTGAGCCGAAGAGGAGGCTGAGCTACTAGCCCTTACAGGGAGGCACGAGCTTGGCGAAGGACGAGCTAGGGAGTGTCAGGGAGTGCATGTTGGGGATGCTGGTATAAGTTTGAGCCTACCTAACTTCTCAACAAGTTATTCTTTTTACATGGCAAAACATCAAACTTTATCAAGCCACCAAAGACAAGCATTTGAACAAAAATTCAAAAGCTTTGCAATTTAACACTGCATTAGATTAGACTGACCAAATATGATGTTGATGTAATGAAATCTCTATGAGTTGTGTAATGCCTGAAATGGCAAACTGCTAAAAAAAATGGCAAATTGCAGATAAAATTAAAAATTGCTGACCTCCTGTTGGATTTGGATTTAGGTCAATTGTAGCGCAAGGACTTTTATTTTTATTTTGTAGTTGGCACTATAAAGCCATACTTCATTCAGAAACCGGTGTAAATTTAGCCACTTCTGGCATGTATACAAACTTTCATGAGTCTTTGAGCATGTTTAAACTCATGTTTAGACTTAAATATGCAATCCAGTTTGAAAATGATAAAAAATGGAACAGTTCCAATAGAGACCTCACACCATCGGTGCTCAGGCCATAATTGCATATATAATATACAAATAACAACATCCCTTTATTCAGATGTCCCTGTAACTTGTACAAATATAGAATCTTATGACTAAAAATAGTAGGAGCATTTAATGTGCCTCAACTTGATAATTTTTAATAGTAACTCCAAAACACTGAAATGTTTAGGTTTAATGCAGTTGTTTTGATAGAAGGAAAGATGATACATTTCAGCACTATTTATTCTTCATTTGTGACCCACAAAAGTGACCCACATTTGATTTTTGACAACTGAAATAGTTTACAATTTAATTTAAAAAGAGCTTTTTTCTCATTTTTGAACTGTTACCATTGGCATATGTAATAAGGATTGCTAAAGTCAACAGATTTTACTATTAGTTCTAACAATCTGTGTATATAATTAAAAAAAAAAGACCGTTTTCACCCTCTATTATGACTCCTGGTAAAAATTGTTTTGACTTCTGTAAATTAGTCGATTTGTTAGTAATGGCATTCAATATTTTGCTTTCATGACTTTTTATCTTGGTCTTTTTTGGTATGTTGACCTTTTTAAAAAATATCTCAATTTTAGCCAGGGGAAATTCCAGACATTTGGTTGATATTCTTACAGATTGACCCTATAACCTATTAAATTGATTTTATTTATGAAATTAGTAATTTTAACGTTTTATTTAAAACAGCCAATGGTATCCATTCAGTGTGAAATGTAATAGGCTTTATGCTAAATGTCACAAGCAGAAACAGGAAAATAGGTCTTATTACATGTGGTTCAGGTCTTTTGTATGTACTTCATTACATATATAGAGCTATTTTACTAAACGGCTTTAAAGTAGCTACCAAAGATGAGCAGAATCACTGCATATGCAGGTTGATATCTAAAAGCGTTTTCTTCTCAGTGACATTCAGATATTAAATCGAATGAAAAGGACAAAATAAAGAAATTTTTCATCCATGTATTAAGGCATCACATTACTGACCTACTGTAAGTCTTTGACTTAAGGCTTAAGTCAAAGCCTTTTAATTATAATTATAAAAATAATTACTGAAGATGGACAAACTTAACTCGAATGTGCACACAATTAATGTTCAGTCTACAAACAATTACATTATATGAACTATAAAAAGGATACTGGTTTAATTGTAGTTTACATCTGATTTATTTGAGATCCTAACATATTCAGGACATTAAGACACTAAAGTAGTTGCTTTACAAAGGATATGCATCAATATGCATTAAACATCTACTTCTTATTTTTAAATACCTAAATATAGTACCATTAAATGTGGATAGTTTTTTTTTATTTCACTCAAGTAAACATTTGGTTTCATACTTTGACTTTTTATTAGTAAACACAGTACCCATACTGTCATTTAAGTATAGATTGTCTGTGTGTATTTGAAACAGGTCTGTTTGACCCGTCTCAAGCCAATCTAGCTTTCCCAGGAATGTTTCATCTCCACCTTCTTAAAAAAAAGACAAAACTGGTGTGCGATATACTGACAGGTCATGGGACACATTACTGATCAGCACATTACATGATATAAAATATCTCTCTTTTTTTCTGTAGGTTGATAGATTTGGCCCGTAAGCTGGATAAAGCAGAGAGGGAGCCATTATCCAGATGTGCAATGTTTTTTAATAAACTAAATCATCATGGTTATGCTGCTGAGATTTATAATAAGATGGGTGATCTGAATGCGCTGGTGAAGCTTTATGTGGAGGCCAGACACTGGGATGAGGTATGAATGTATGGTCTGCACATAAAGACAGGCTGTGCAGTGTAATGTCATTTTTAAACATCTCTTATTGCTACTTGCTTTTTTCATATATAATTAATTGACAATTTTTTCAAACTGCAAACCAAACATGTATAATTCAAACGTTTTTTGCTCTACAGTTTTTTTTTTATCTGCAATACATTATTTTATTTAAGCTGTAAGGTTTCTTTCCTTTTCTTCAAAATTGCAAAACTAAGATTGTAAAACTTGTGGCTGAATAACTGCTGTTGTTGCTGACCGCTTTCAGGCGTTTTCTTTAGTGGAGAAACATCCACAGTTCAGAGATGATGTCTATGTGCCGTATGCCCAGTGGCTGGCTGAACACGACCGCTTCGAGGAGGCACAGAAAGGTCAGTCAAACACAAAATTCACATGATAATAAACAGACAGTGTTTGCCAGAAACAGCATGTGGATGATTTCTGCTCTGGCAATGATGCAATGTTTTTGCCCATTAGAATTGGCAGCAGAAAAAATCATGGCTGCTAACTTTAGGTAATTTTAAAAATTTCAGACTACTCACCCAGAAATTCATCTTTTGAGTCAATGCTACTATGGCTCAGCATTTGTATTTGCTCTGAAATGATTAGACTATTTAAAAAGTTAAACTGTTATTTCCAATCAGAGGAACTGTTGTTTTAACCAAAACGTTTTAGCCCAAAAGATTTAGAACACTCAATGACAAGCAAATGATTGAATCAGAGTTTTAAATTTATTGACGGAAGCTTACATTTTGAACTAATTTATGGAAATAAACAGAACTTGCCAGCTCTAATGCTTTTGCTACCGAAGCCAAACGATTCAGTGACACTATTAAAACATCTATCTTAAAACACTTTCTTCCTGAGAGAAGGAGGATCATGAAACTAGTCTAACAGGTATTAGCCAATCATCACTTGCTCTTTTGCAAACAGTTCAGAATGGTAGGCTGTGACTCGTAGTCATCACCCTTATTTTAGTATATTTGCACTGGTTATCGGTTTGTTACAGAATCATTTGAAAGTATTTTTGAATACCTAAATAGATTGGCACCATGCTTTCTCTCTGATGTTCTGACTGTGAGAGCTCTTAGGTCTATCCAGAGGTTTCTGTCCCACTAATGTGTAACTGTACTGTACTATCATTTCAGTACTATCAGAGGTGACCATGCCTTCTGCATCCATCCTTATCTTTACTTTTCCTCTTTACATTAAAATTGTAAAGTTATCTAGTTATAATTGAAAAGAGAAAATTCTAACACCAGATAAGTTTCATTTTTATATGTGAGGAGCGTGCTTTAGGCTGCTATTCTCTATTTAGATAAATATGGCTCTTAATTTAGGAATGTGTGATTGTTGTCAGGCACATAGTATTAATCCTAGCAAAACAAACTCATGCAAATGTTCACACGTACTTGAAGTGTGATGTTTCATTCTCAATGCACTTCATTTTTGTAAATTGTCAAGTGATATATCTCTGTAATTGCATTTTATTTCTCTTTTTAAGCCTTCCACAAAGCCGGTCGCCAAGCGGAGGCTGTCAAAGTGCTAGAGCAGCTTACCCATAATGCTGTGGTAGAGAGCAGGTTTAACGATGCATCTTACTACTACTGGATGCTCTCCATGCAGTGTCTCGACATCGCCAGAGGTCTCTATGAATACTTTATGCATGCTTTGACAAAAGAATGTGGTGTAAGATGATTGCTAAAATTCTGTTTTTTTGCGAAAAATCGTAAAGTTTTGTGCAAAAAAAAAAAAACCTGTATCTCTACATAATATAAATGCAAATACATATATATATATATGTGTGTGTGTGTGTGTGTGTGTTCACTTTTCTAGACAATGAAGATAAAAGGGAAGAAATGCTGAGGAAGTTTCACAGTTTTCAACATCTGGCTGAACTGTATCATGTTTATGATTCTATCCACCACTACATGGTGAGTTTTCTATGAGTGAGTTAAATGAATTGTATTGTATTCTACTGCAATATAAATATTTATTTTTGTCTGTTTTTTCAGTCTGAGCCCTTTAGTTCCAACATGCCAGAGATTCTCTTCAACATCTCAAGGTTTCTCTTCCACAACTTGACCAAAGATGTTCCCATGGGCATCTCCAAAGTGTATCCTTTACTTGAGCACACTCTTGAATGTTTGGAGAATCTCTTTGAAGCAATTTTTGCTGTAAGATGTTATGTTCATGTGAGTAAAGTGTTGACCGAGTTGTGTGTGCTTAATGTGTGATCATTGGACGGCATGTGTCGGAGGGTTTTGGGTGTGAGAAGGTGTGTGTTAAATTAAAAATAAACACTTTCATAACACTCAAGTTATTGGAGAGAGCAAGTGTTGAAACACTTCATGTAAAAGTGTTTTTCGGAGTATGCAGTGAAGTCTTTCACAGCAACATCTGCTTCTACTGTCACCACGTACACACGCCACCCAACTCAATCCCCCTCCCCCACACACACACATACACACACACCTCTCACTGAGTCCTTCTCACTTTCTCTGCGAGATATGTTTTGGGAACGAAAGGTGATAAACAGAAAATGAGCAAAGATGCCAAAAAAAGAAGAGATATAGCAATGCTTAAAGGGATAGTTCACCCTACAATGAAAATTCTGTCATTAATTTCTCCCCCTTATGTCGTTCCACACCTGTAAGACCTTCCTTCTTCTTAGGAACACAAAATAAGATATTTTTGATGAAATCTGTTTGCGTTTCTCTCAATGGGGAGGTTAGAAAGCTTTTTGATTTCATCAAAAATATTTTAATTTGTGTTCTGAAGATGAACTAAGGTTTTACAGGTTAAGTAATTAATGACAGAATTTTCATTGTAGGAACTATTACTTTATTCAACAAAAATGTTTTTGTTGTTTTGGCAACCAGTTGACTTTTGGACCCAGGGTGTGTACATTCTTTCAAGCTGCCAAAGGTTTTTAGTGTGGAAGTTATTCATTGTCAATGACACATTGATCTTTAATGATTTGAGTGAGAATATTTGTTATGTTTACATTAGGAGGAGCTGTGACAGTTGAATTACAGACAGTGGAGGCTGCATGATTCATTGCCTCACATAGTTGCTTACTGCGGTAGATTCAGAGCAGCTACTTGCAAACAACAGTATAACAACCATGAGTGATTAAATCATTATACATGTAAATAGCCCCAAAATGTGTCCAGAATGCACTGCTTATGACCAGAAATCAGTAGCATCATGTTTCATGACATTATCTAAATTCATCTTAAAAACAGAATTAAAATTAGGATTTTCAATTTTTTTAGTTACTAGCACTTTAGCCAGAGTACATTGTGTGGTGAAGTTTGATTGAGAGTAATTTTGTGATACAACCTGTGAATTTCCAGTGATGCTATGTATATGGGCCAAACTGCAAATTATTATTAATTTTTTTTTAAATGTCTAAATCTATAAGTACTTCCATAGTACTTAAAAATTTGATAAGAATGTATATTGATAACTATATAGTCAGATTTATAAATATATATTCAGGTTCCCCCCCATGTTATATCTGTTGTATATAAAATCTAATCTAACAAAAAATGACAATGAAAATCTAACAGTTTAGATTTGCTATAATAAAAATGCTAACTCCACAGTAGTAACACAGTAAAAAAGTCAGCACACCTTTCATCATGGAAATTCAAATCTTTTATTTCTTCAAAACTTTGTATGTCTACATCTGTTTTAAATGACAGGCTTAATGCCCCTATGCATAGCAGACACCAGTGTTGTGGAAGAAATTTGTGCCATGTTCACACAGTTTTTTTCTGTTGCTCTTTCCTGGAGGAATTGTGTTGCTCCTCCTTTTATTTATAAATACCAAAGATGTTCTACTGGATTTAAGCCAGGTGACAGACATGGCCAGGTCATAGTTTTCACTTTTTATTTTCTTTTGAAACATGATTTGGCATGATTTGTGGCAGTGTGTTATAAATCATTATCATTTACATTTTGTCATTTAGCTGACGCTTTTATCCAAAGCGACTTATAAATGAGGACAAGGAAGCAACTTCAATTACACAGTATAAGAAGGGTTTTATCAAAAAAACAAATTTATCTTGGATCAAAGAACATTCTCCCAATATTTAGCTGGCTTTCTTTAGCAAAGTTTAATTTTGCAGTTTTGTACTGAACAGGAAACAGGTGTTCTTTTCTTGAACACCGACCAGAGAAGTTGACATTATGCAATGTCCTTCGCATTGTCTGAGTTGTCTTAGAAACTCAGATTTCTATTAATAACCTCTGTATCAAGTCTTAAGCACTTGCAATATCCTTATAAATAACCTATATCCTAAATTATTGCAAAGCCTGTGCAATGCAATATGTTCTTACATAAGTTCTAATCATAAAGCCATGTATTCGTAACATAAAGCCACGTAAGCCATGCAGATTTATGAGTGATACATCTATTATTTGGTATTTGTTTTGTCATGTTTTATATACATTTGATGTCAGATGTCCTTATAACAGATGTTTTTATAATTAATGGTGCCAAACTATGTCATGGAAGAACAATTTTTAATATAATGCATAAAGAACCATTAACTTCCATAGTATCTTGTTTCACAAAATGTTTCTTGTTTGGGGAAAAAGGTTCCACATATACAGTAAAAAGGTAAGAAAGAAATGTTTTTTTTAAGAACCTGACTGAATGTTCTTTGGGAAACTAAAATGGGTTCTTATATTTGATTGCTGTGAAGAACCTTTTGTATCACCATAATTTTTAAAAGTTTATATAATTGACTTTTGATGCATGTCTGTTACATGATTTTTTTACAGTAATGGCTGCTGAAGAATGATATTGTTAGCATCCAGTATGCCTTGGAAGTTTATTATCATATATTTATTCTTTATTCTTCCGTGATCCTTGACATGGGGGCCAGGGATACGCTGTATGCTCTGGCTAAACAGAGTAAAGTTTTGGGGGCGTATAAAGTAGCACGGCATGCCTTCGAGAAACTACAAGGCTTAAAGATCCCGGCCCGCTATCAAGACAGTATGGAGCTCAGCTGCCTGACAGTTCGCTCCAAACCTTATCATGACAGCGAGGTGTGTGTGCAAGCTGTAGTGTTTAGTGCACGCTGTGTAGTTGGCAAAAAATATTAATCTCACAAAACAACATAACAATTCTCTAAAACTATTATATTATTACAGTAGTCTGCTAATGATTTTTCTTTTCTAACACAGAAAACCCACTCAGTTGACTACTTTATTAGGTCCACCCACTTTTTGATACACAAAAAGCAGACATAGGCACCCACTTGTTGATTCACAGCAGACATATGCAGAAATAGTAAGGAGGATAGACAAAATATCAGAATGGGTAGGACATTTAAAAACCATTTAAATGTAGTGTAATAGAAAATGTGCATCAATAATTCGAAGCATGGATCAAAATCTCCTTTCTGGATCTTTGCATCGCTTTGCTGAATTCAAGCTGCAAATAAAACAGGCCATTTCAGGGAATTCCACTGTGCTAGAGAGGTTTACTTAAAAGAAATGGCCATTGAGTGTGTGATGATTTACTATTTAAATCTATTTGAAAACTACTATTGAAAAATATTTTTTCACAATATAGCCTGGTCTTAAGTACAATTGCTTTAAAAAAATAAACAGACAAGTAAATATAAAAAGTATTATTGACACAAATGTTTGTTAAAATGTTATGTTTTGATAAAAAAAATTTAAATGTCTTTCCTCCAGTTGAATATGTAGCGACTGACGTGTACAACAACAAAATGTTTTGTTCAGCAAATATAATGATCAGCTGTGGGTGCTTACACAAATAGCAGAATTTGGGACACATGTATTTTTTGCTGTTTGATTTTGAGGTGACGAAATAATTGCATTTGTTCATTAGAACTCATTTGAAATCTTTTAAATTTAATTTGTGTGTTTGTGTTTGATGTAGGATTTGATTCCAATGTGTTACCGCTGTTCCACCAACAATCCTCTGCTAAATAACCAGGGCAACTCCTGTATCAACTGCAGACAGCCTTTCATATATTCTGCCTCCTCTTACGGTGTGTTGACTGATACATCTGTCAATCCTTACTTGATTACTGTCATTTTAATTGAAAATATTTGGAAAAATTACATTGGAGTTCTAATTTAAATGCTTTAAAGAAACAACACGGTCACACAACAGAATATAGCATATATTCTGTAAGTATTCTTAATATATTTATAATGTATAGGTGACAATGCAGACTCTTAATAGCGTCTAATGATTCTGGCAAGTATTCCCCAAGTATTGTTAAAAGATTTAAGGGTAATTCATTATGAAGAATTAATGTAATATTAATATATATATATAAATATATTAAAATCTATCCATCTATTAACAGCAGTTACAAAAAATTCTTAGATTTTCATTCTGCCTTTCTTTTAAATTATAGTTCCATTCTGTTTTAAAACCTCAATTCATAAACCAGAATTTAACTGGAATGTCTAAAGCAATCAAAGTGCAGTTCTGAATTATGCACAACCCTTGTATGATCATTTTGTATGATCATCAGTATATGTAATGAATGTGTGTTTAGAGGTGCTTCCACTGGTGGAGTTTTATCTGGAGGAGGACATCCCAGATGAAGAAGCTGTGGCTCTCATTGACCTGGAAGTGCCTCGTGTGGAGAGGAAGAATGCTCGCTGGCAGGAGATGAGCAGTGGGGGTACAGTCTCATTCAGCTCACATTTTGCATTATATATCCATTGATATGGAACACTAGGAATGCCACTTTAAAGATCTCGAACAATGAACTAACCCCTGACATATTTTAACTCAACTGGCATTAGAAAAGAGTTAGCTCACCAAATAACGGGCAGTTTACACAGCTCTTTTCCATGAAATGACAATTCATAGTGACAAACTCATATAGAACAATGTCTATAAGAAATGAGAGCACATTAAAAGGCTTTTTAAAATTTTCTTAAAATGTTTGGAAATTATATTTTAATTTAAATTAAAAAAAAGTATTTTGGACAGAGTTTGATGGGTGCTGAACACTGAGAAGATGAGAATGTAAATTCTTACCATCCCACCAAGTTTGGGGGCTCTGAGCTACTGATAATTAAAGGAAACTAATACAGTGAAGCATATATAAATAGTTAAATATGTACATGATTATGTGTGTCAGAATCTCAGTGCATGAAGCTGGATGATGGGATTGAAGACCCTGATGATGACCCATTTACAGCCAAACTCAGCTTTGAGGTGAGAGGATTCCAGCTGCTATTGACTCACTAGTTTCTGGCCATTTCTCACTGACTGTAATGCAGTGAAATAGCATTAAAAAACCTCACTTCGTAATCTTTCAGCAATATACTATAACTTGCTCTACATCATATCACCAAGTCTGTGTGGACTGGAAAATACAATATTAACCAAGAAAGACTGTCAGTGAGCAGTCTCCCACTCTACACAAGGTACTTATATGTCAACCTCTACTTTTGTACCCTGTTAATGACTCAAGAGACTTCCAATGGATAAAATACAAGCCCTACATTATCTCCTACTGAATGGCACATTATAAAAGTTAAATCAGTGCATTATGTCTAAATTCTGTGCTAAATGACTAAAAATGGAAATGTCAATCAAACTCCCAGAATTCAAGATCGGAGAGATCAAGGTAATGTAGAAATAAACTTGTTGCCCAGCTCCTCAAACATTTATACTGAGAACCTTTCCTCTTGTTTGTGTGTTACAGCAGGGTGGTAGTGAATTTACACCGGTGGTTGTGAGTCGAGCAGTTTTGCGGTCCATGTCCAGACGAGATGTTCTGATTAAGCGCTGGCCCAAACCTCTCAGCTGGCAGTACTACAGATCCCTGCTTCCTGATGTCAGCATCACTATGTGTCCATCATGCTTTCAGGTACCAAAACCCTTCATGAATATTGTCTGCCTGTTACTGTCAATGAACTCTGATTTTATTTTACGATGTCTTTTTAATAGATGTTCCATAGTGAGGACTATGAGTTGTTGGTCCTTCAGCACAACTGCTGTCCATATTGCCGGAGACCCATCGACGAACCTAACTGACCTAATAATATGTTTGTGTGTATGTATAGGGTTAATGGATTAGCCTGACACTGAATATGTTAGTACTAGAGATGATTAGCTTGTGTGTGCTTGTGTATGTCAATAAGGCTGAGGTGCGTTTATGAGACACCTAGAAATCCAAAGTAAATGCCAGCTCAGCGGATTGCCTGATAGGATGAACCGGATCAGAGCACTCAGCCAACCAAAGGAGATTACAGTTTTTACATGTGTAGGCATTCATGTTTTTTAATACACTTATTTCAGACAGGTTATAAGATACAGGTAGTTTTGTTTTAACACATTTAAATGTTTGTGAACACTACATTTACAGTAGGATAATGACCTATCAAAAATGTATCAAATGTTTATTGTAATAGATTTTTATTAATAAAGTTGAAGTGTTTTGCATAATCAATTTTCATTGCTGCAGTTTCACATTAAGAAAATGTACATGCTAAAGCCAAACTTACACCTGTGATGCTAGGTGCTGTTGGTTGTTGTAAAGGCAATTGCTGTACAGTTACTAAGGTCTTCTGGGAGGTAATTATTGGGTTGATAGCAGTTGGGGTGTTCATAACTTTTTAACATTGTATTAACATTTTACATCTGCATGTCCCCAATATTGCTTTACATTTTGTTAGCTTGTATAAATTGCAGCTTTAACAAAAGGGACTGTTAGAGGAAGTCTTAACACTGTTTTGGATTTTAATATATATAAAACTTGTCAAATCAAATGTGATGGATAGGTTGACCAGTTTAAGATCAGTCATTGAGTCTAGCCCAACATTGCAACATCACAGAACTACAACTAATTATGCTTTACATTTCCACCCTATTAGACATTCTATTTTGTTATCAGCTGCTGAGTGTAGGATTTTAAAAGTGATTTTATGACTGTTGCTAGTTAGACTGTACAGTATAATCTCAATAAGATCTCGATAAGATTTTCAAGGTATTTTCTCCATACATCATTGGAGTTTTGGTTCCTTGCCACTGTCACCCCGTTGGCTCGCTTACTGGGAGACTGCTGACTTATAGCTCGACTTAGGGTTTAGTAAATTATTCGTTTTTCTTAAAATACAATGATCTAATTACAGTCTTAAAGACTTTACTGTTTCACTATTGTTTTCTAACATTCTCTTGTCTTTATGCAAAGTTCAAATATTTAATGGTATTATTGCAAATTCCTTATGTATATTATACTTGTGCTCTATGAAATGTTATTTTTCTAAGGGCCATCTCCATAAAACCTGGAATGTCACATCTTGCCTAATGATGACGATGATACCTGTCATCGATCATGTTAATTGACTAGATGTTGCATAGTCTAGAAAAAGTGAATACCGGTTTAGTAGGCTGTCTGGATGCGTTACTTTCTCATATACCACAGAGAGAGCCTTAGAATACAATGACAGGCATTTCTGATGCATGTCCGTTTCTTTAAATGCGTTTTATTTATCATCAGTTCAGTCAACTTTATATTCATTAATCAGTCTTAGTATCACTAAATAGTTTTACTAATATACATCTTAAAAAGAACAATAAAATTTGCAATAATACCATGTATTCTATGCGTTATACGTATTTAATAATTGTCCTGTTTTTCTATATTCTTTTCATTATATGTAAATTTGCTTTGATATAATGAAGCGCTGTAAAAAAGCGCTATATAAATCAGCTTGAATTTGAAAAGGCTGTACATTGTTCATGTTCGATGTTGCAGTTGTCATAATCAGGTGCTATCAATCAGGTGATTCTTAATTTTTTTCTTTCTCCAATTATTCATTTTAAAACCAAGCCTTGTGATGGACTTGCCACTTGTTAAGAGTGTTTCCCTGCTCTGTCCTGAAATAGCTGGGTAGGCCCCAGTAGCGATAAGCAGTATCAACCAAAATATCTGAGCCATGCCATTCTCATTAACCCTATTTTCGTTAACTTTATAATCCTTGTCAACAATTGCCTCATTTGTTTGTATATATATTGGTTTTAATAATTTACAGTAATGACCCATGTGGTTTATTTTGCTCTTGTTTTCAATAGTTGAAGTTATTCTCCAGCCTGCTAACCTTCAAGGATTATCAAAACACTCTGACCTCAATCTCCATTCCTCAAAATTGCTGCCTTTCTGTAATCTCTCCTCTGCATTTAATCTGTGCAGGTGGGGGGCATATAAAAGAACCACTCATGTCCTGGGGAGCCACTTGTGTCCTGGGTCACTTGTTCTCTGGGACTGTTTGGTTACTAGTAAGGCAGTAGAGAACCTTGTAATTTGTTCCCAGGACAATTTTCTTTCTTTTTTGACTTCTGACTGGGACCGAAGCAAACATGAATGGGACAGAAGGTCCAAACTTTTATGTGCCGATGTCCAACAAGACAGGTTTAGTGCGCAGCCCATTTGAGGTGCCGCAGTACTACCTAGCAGAGCCATGGAAGTACTGTCTCTTGGCTGCATACATGCTCTTTCTCATCATTACTTCATTTCCCATCAACTTTCTGACACTCTACATCACTGTTCAGCACAAGAAGCTCCGCACACCTCTAAACTACACCCTGCTAAATCTCGCTGTGGCCGATCTGTTTATGGTAGTGGGAGGATTTACTGTCACCCTCTATACAGCCCTGCATGGATATTTTGTCCTGGGGGTCACAGGATGCAACATTGAGGGATTCTTTGCCACTCTGGGCGGTAAGTACATTCATAAAAGACTTGTGGGGAAAAAACCTTTTCAGATCAGTCTAAAAGTTTTCAAAAGTTTTGTTTTTGTGCTTGTACAATAGTATGTATTTTTCACCCATTTCATCCATGTATTTGCTTTGCCTTATAAACAACTAGGGTCATTTTGGAAGTGTTCTAAATAAAATGTCTAAAAATCATAAAATCATGGATTACTGATATATTTCCCAGGTGAGATAGCACTGTGGTCTCTAGTGGTTTTGGCTATTGAGCGCTACATTGTGGTGTGTAAGCCAATGACAACGTTCCGATTTGGGGAGAAACATGCCATCATGGGGGTGGGCTTTACCTGGGTCATGGCCCTCACTTGTGCTGTGCCCCCGCTGCTGGGGTGGTCCAGGTAACAGTGTATTTTAAATAAAATGATGTCATGTAGTAGTGTGAATTACTGAGATTACTCATTATGTGCGTTTTATCATTAAAGGACCAGAAACAGGTAGAAAACAAATGTGTATTGTGTGTGGATTGTTCACAGGTATATTCCAGAAGGTATGCAGTGTTCTTGTGGAATTGATTACTATACTCCAAAACCTGAAGTCAACAACACCTCATTTGTCATCTACATGTTCATTCTCCATTTCTCCATTCCACTTCTAATCATCTTCTTCTGCTACAGTCGTCTTCTCTGCACTGTCCGTGCGGTAAGATACAGCACACAAACACACAGTTGGGAATTTTATAAATCCTTTACAACTGGTTCTTTTAAACAGTTTGTTTCAGTTATACACTTATTCTCAATTAAAAGACATGTCTACAGTTAGATCATGACATTTTATGTGCATGTTTTAATGTCTAAGTAGTCAATTATGACTGCCTTAAGGGCATTGTTACATTTACATTTACATTTATGCATTTGGCAGACGCTTTTATCCAAAGCGACTTACATAGCATTATACTATACATTGTTTCTGAGTATGTGCAATCCCTGGGTTCGAACCCATGACCTTGGCATTGTTAACGCCATGCTCTAACCACTGAGCTACAGGAAAGCACAATTGTGTTAGGCACAATTCACAGCGGTAGTCAATTCATTATAACTCAAGTGCCTTATATTGCTTTTATAAATGGTTTCTACGCAATAAAAATATTTAGGACACAATTAAATTTTATTTATATAGCACTTTTTACAATGTTGCATTGTTTCAAAGCAACTTTACATACAATAAAAAACACAGAAAACAGGAAAATTATAAAATGTACAACACAGAATACATTGCAATTTTTTTGTTTTTTATAGATGTATATTAGTAAAACTAATTAAGAATAATTAAAACTAACTAAGGGATACTAAGATTGTAATTGGTTTCTGAATATAGTGTTGACTGAAGCCAATGATAACTACAACACATTTGGACCATTTGAATTAATGGACATGCATTAGAAAAACATGTCATTGTGAGTGAACGTTCATACCTCTCTCAGTGGTCTATGAGAGGGTAATGTATTCAGACTGCCTACTAACACAGAATATGCTTCTGAGACTATTGAATTAACATAATAGATGACAGGAATCATATTAAGCAAGGTAAGTCGTTCCAGTTTACATGGAGATGGAGTTTAGAAAGATCAAATTAAACAGGAGGATAATGAATTTGCAGTAGTACCATAAAATATCTGAATATTGCATAATAAAAGACAATGGGAGTTAAAGAAATAGCAAAATAGTAGATTTTTTAGGATTGTAGTTAGATTATTATATTAATCATGATGATCATGATCATTATATTAAAAGCAATATTAACAATTTACAAACCCTAAGCCAAGCTAAATGTAAGTCTCCCAGTAAGCAAGCAAACAGAGCAACAGTGGGAAAGAACCAAAACTCTAATGATGTATAAATAGAGAAAAAACTTAGGGCGAAACCAGGCTCAACTGGGAGGACCAGTTCCCCTCTGGCTCGTTAAACCTGAAATTCATAACTTTCTTGGTAAAAACCGAGAGCTGAACATTGATTTGTAATTTTTAATTGATTTAAAAACTGTTGGGTCTGATTTTGTGACAAATGTCAGGCACTCAGGAATGTTACAAACAGAGATGGCAACAGAAGCATAATGTTACTACATTTACGCATTCGGCAGACACTTTCATCCAAAGTGACTTACAGTACATTCAAGGTATACATTTTATCAGCGCCTGTTTTCCTTGTGAATCAAACCCGCAACCTTTTGCGCTGCTAACGCAATGCTTTACCAAATGAGCTACAGGAACATTAAATTGCAGCTATAACATCACATGTTTTGACTAGGCAGGGAACTACAATTTTTAAACTAAATGAGCTGGAGGTTGGTAAGTAGATAATAGAAAGCCGGTTCATCTGTTCTTATGGAAAGAGTGACAGTGGTTAAAGGTCAGCCAATCACAACCTGAGGGCATCATCAATTTCTTAAAGTGCCTTATTTAAAATGGGGTTAAAGGTTAAGTTACACATCTATTCTATGTGGATAAAGATCAGGCAATTGCATTGTCTTAGCCAGTGAACAAGAGTCCTTGATGCTTTTGAGGATGGTTCCATAGTTCTGTGGCTTTGCGGTCCATGTGTCATTTAACCAAGCTGGTCAATTTTTATTTCGTTGATGTTAAAACCTTAAATAAGTCTGATAAGAAGAAAATATATTGTATATTTTTATTTTACCAGGCTGCAGCTCAACAGCAAGAATCAGAGACGACCCAGAGGGCAGAGCGGGAAGTAACACGTATGGTGGTTGTCATGGTGATTGCTTTCTTAGTCTGTTGGGTACCATATGCCAGTGTGGCCTGGTATATATTTGCTAATCAAGGTGCAGAATTTGGTCCCATCTTCATGACAATTCCAGCGTTCTTTGCAAAGAGTGCAGCACTCTACAACCCTGTTATATACATCATACTCAACAGACAGGTGAGACAAACAAAAAACACAGCACATATAAAAATACTTTGACAATTTAGTAATATAATATTAAAGCAATATCACATGAGCAGCAATGTGTTAAGGGCAAAAAACACCACTATGCGTCTGTCACAGGCATAAGGCCACAGAAAATAACAGTGTGCTGATATGTGATCATAACAGCACAAATGTGAGTGTGATGTTGCTTTTATACAAAAGTTTAATGGACAACTGAAAGCCTATTAAGAAGTGAGGAAACGCGTGTCCTAACAAAGCCTCATGTGTGGAATTACTTTCATATGCCACAAATTCAGGATTTACTGTTGCAAAATTACTAATGTGAAAACGTCATGTCAGAACTAGTTATAGTAACTTGAGCTGAATGGTTTTTGGCTTTTGAATGACTTGGAATGTGCACAGTAATAAAGAGGCATTTTAGGTAATCTTTATCAGTTAATCAATGAAAGATTTAAAAGTAAATTTGTGAATAAGTGTTAATCTGTAGGTTAGTGTTCAACATTCAACTTAAACCACTCAGTAAGCATTTGAGCGTGACATAAATTAGATACAAAAAATAATGACTCTATAATGTGATTTTGTGCACCATTAAAAGCCTATTTATTTTATTTACAGTTTGCTTTTCCTAATGCACATTTTCAACACAGATTTATAAAAACCATTCCAGTTTGAAGTCCTTAAGGCATTAGCAATGCAATGTCTTGGGTGAACCAAGTTCAGCCAGTGGGCCAGTTCTCTTCTGTCTATAACTTGTAAGCATCAGTGCTTGTTTGTAAGTCAAAGTATATTGGTTATATATAAAAAACCAATATGAACATCAGGAAAATGTCTAAACAAATTTCTATAGACCCAAACTCCTTTTAATCAAGCTGTAAAATTATTAAATCAGCATCTATAAGGTCTCATCTGCAATATTATATTGTCTGCTGAGGTGAATGTAGGTGGTGCCCTTTGTTGGTGGTACAGTGCTGCATACAACCAAGGTGTAGTTGATGGCAAAGATTTTCGTCTGTTGTCCATGTGGGTGTTAATACTTCATTGTAGATCCCTGAAATGATGCATACACTGATTCTGATAAAAAAGAACATCTGGCCAGACCAGAGCGGAGTCAGAGCCATTTACATAATATAGTTATACCATATGCATTTGGTTTAGGGCAACTACTCTAGTGTTAACATGTTTAGGCAGTGAATTAGATGAAGGCTTGGGTAAGTCTTTAGTTTTTCTCTGCTATGATGGGGCTTAAATGCTGCCTGAAAATTCATTTTTGAAAAGTCATTTTTTGTGTTAAAATGCACATTGATGGAAGGACATCTCATATTTTAGACATAATTTTAGATCTGTAATTAAGTGATTCTCCCAAATTTGAATTCTCATGTAACTGCCAGCTTAAATTTTTTTTAAGACAGAATAGTTCGTTTTTATTTTAGTTACATAAGGTAGCAGTGTCCTGTACACCAGTGAAAAAAATATTATTAGGCCTATTTATTTTTCAAATTCTTTAATTTTTCTCAAACATCCTAACTTCCTCTGATTTTTATTAAATAATAAATAACATAGATATAAATAATAAATAACATAGTGTTTGGTAAGGAATACCATTTACATTATAGTAATGAAAATTTTGAGGTTTAAATGGGCTTTTATGAAATAACGGCGCAATGCAAAATACCTTAGTCTGAAAATAAGCTTTCTCTTTATGCAAAATAATTTAAATGTAAAACAACCACAACATTTCCTAATAATATTAAACCATTGCCTTATAACAAGTTTCTAATGTTTTATTTAAAAAAGTCAGAAATGTTTGTATTTGACCTTGTACAGTTCAGGAACTGCATGCTCACCACAGTCTGCTGTGGAAAGAACCCATTCGGTGAAGAGGAGACCAACACAGCTGTATCCAGTAAGACTCAATCTTCAGCTATCTCGTCCAGTCATGTGGCTCCTGCTTGACCACTGGAGCACCCAATGCCACATAGTTAGACTGGGACAAACCACAAGTCACCCACAGGCCTAATATGTCCCAAATATACCAGGAGTCCATGTGGCCATCGTATATCTACAATTTCCCATCTTTGCCCACTGTGTTACAGTTACGTATTTTGTAATAATCTTCAACATTTGACCAATCAGCAGTATCTTGGACTCTAAACGTCTTTTCCATTAGTTCAGACTTTAAATGCATACATGAATGTTATGTTTTATTTTGTGTAACCTCAGTTCATGTAGTTAAGACATCAGTCATCTTTTATGTCATATTTCATCAACATCCTGAATGTATCTGTAGACAATGGGAACAATTTAATGAGATACCAGAAAATGCAATTTATCATTGTGTATTATGTAGTAGCCATTAATACGCTACTGTGCTTGAGCATGATAAAGTAAACTGTGCATGTAACATTGTTTTAGTCACATTTATGGCTTTATTCGATAAAATTTCCCAGGATATCTGTCCCTGAAATTAAAGACATATGACATTTTTCAGCAGAATGTCTACAGAATTATGCACACATTACTTTTTTGGTTCAAATCCAACCATAAAAACCTAAACTATTCAAATAAAAAAGTATGCAACATGGTCCCATTCAAGCCTGTTATATGCATATTATAAAGTAATGAGACGGTAGTCCACAGCAAGAAAGGTGTACTTTTATGCACTAATAGCAAAATTCCTTTTCTGCCACTGAAAAAGTAGGGAGCATACAAATATCCTGCCAAAACTCTTATTCACATTAAATGAATTGTGCAATAAAATCATACACACAGCTATAAATATTGCTAAGGGAATGTCTTATATAATCCAGTGCATCAGAATCCAGTGGCTGTCCCCGAGTGTGGGGTCAGTGTGTTACATCGCAACAGGACCTCGGGGCCCGAGTCAACAAATAAGCTCCCAGTTTATTAAACAATTCAATACATCACACACTTAGTATCTGGAATATATCTCCATGGATGTAAAGACCACGTTTTATTTTAGAATCAATGGAATATACTGTGTTTTCATAGGATCTAAGTCACAGGAGCTGGATTCTAATTGGCTCAGATCTCTGGGCTCTGTGATATGATTGATTGGCTGCTTCTCAGGCCTCACTGCTGCACTCATAGATGTTGTCTTCTATAAGTGCAATGACCTGCTCAAACTTGTGCTGCAGTTGAGTTCGTCGAGCTGTAGGGTTCAAGTCTAGCGCATTCACCACCTGAGACAGCAAGAAGTCAACATTAAAATATGCTGAAAAATCCTGATAAGGACAGGGACTCAAGATTTTAAGTGATTTAGTATTGGAAAGGTACAAAAATGTTTTTTATCATTTGTGCCAGAAGTGAAATCTAATACCAAATGGGTTTTATGGGTACTTTAGTGTCTCCTAGCAGATTTTTATCACAATATTTTGTGGAAATATTTGGAAATATTGAAAGCAGAAGCAGGACACCTTTTGTCACATTCATTTTATCTTTTGTACAACATAACTTTTTGTTCCACGGAACATAAAAGTTAAAAACTGTATCATAACGTATCATAAAAGTAGTATGTAAGTAACAGACTGAAATGTAAGTTATCCACTGATACTCTTTCCTTCTACTGAAGCTGTGAATTCTTATTTATATGCACACACAGATTCCACAGGATCCTCAGGATGATGTCATTGATGTCAAATGGCAATAGTTTTCAGTCAAATTCATAGTCATACTTTAGAGAATGAGATTTGTGAGCATTTTCAGTAAATAATATGCAATAAAATAGAAAAGAACTTTAAAAAGTTTGCTAAAAATGTGTCTTTTTATATTTTGCTTAAAAACAGATACAAGTTTGTAATGACAAAGTTGAGTAAATAAAGACAGTTTCATTCTTTGTGTTAACTATTCTTTTAAAATTAAGAATTCTGATTGCTCATACTGAAACACAAAACGTCTCTCAGTTATGTATGTAACCTCGTCTCCCTGAGAAAGGGAACAAGACACTGCATCTGGTTCGATGCTATGGGTAACACCTCTGACATCAGGTAAACCTGCGAGCATTACATAACCGAGAGACGGTTGCCAGCCTGTCACCAAGGGAGTGGGGGACCCTCTGCAGTGATGGTGCCAGACACTCAACCCTGAGGACTGACATTTGAGGGAAGCTAGTATATAGACAACTTCAGCCACTTAAGTGTCGTCCTTTGACCGAGCTCTAGAAAGAGACGAGGACCTTCTGTAGTGAAGGTCCTAGTCAGCACACACCTGAACATTGCATAAATGCAGAGTCCTGCTAAAAAGTACAGCACACTAATACACAGGGAAGTGTTCAACACAGGATTCCATCACAGGTCTTCCAGGCGAGGGTGCTACTCTATTCATACCCCAGAGGACCAGCGTTCTAATGGGAGCTAATTAGGACTAGCTGCCAGCACTTGAAACTGCTATCCTCCCTCATGCGCTCTGCGGGAAGTTCAGTGTGCTACTTCACACTTGCCCTGGGGTCAGAAATCCAAGGGGAGCTAGTGGTTAGCTAACTAGCCACAGCTGCTTGAATGTACTGGTCCTTAATGGAGCTCTGGGGGAGCAGGGGATTCACAAGCATAAAGGACCCACTCTATGCTCGACCCACGCCTCAGAAAGGTGAAGCTCTCATGGGGGGTAGGACCCTCTATAGTGAAGGTGCAACTTGTAAGAAATCATGTAAGAAAACCCCAGGAGAGAAAAAAACCCAGAGAGGGGATTTGAGCTCAAATCTCCCATGTTTAGCAATGACCAGCTAACCACAACACAACAGGAGACTCGCACATGTCCTCAGGGGTCAGAAACCTCTGACACCGGGACACGCACAAAACTGTTATTCAAATTAAATGTAAAAAGTAGGGAGCATACAAATATCCTGTCAAAACTCTTATTCACATTAAATGGATCGTGCAATAAAATCATACACACAGCTATAAATATTGAAAGGGAATGTCTTATATAATCCAGAGCATCATAATCAAGTGGCTGTCCCCGAGTGTGGGGTCAGTGTGTTACATCGCAACAGGACCACAGGGCCTGTGAGTCAACAAATAATGTTTAGCAATGACCAGCTAACCACAACACAACAGGAGACTCGCACATGTCCTCAGGGGTCAGAAACCTCTGACACTGGGACACACCAAAACTCTTATTTACATTAAATAAAACAATCGCTCCGAGACCACCTGAATGAGGCCCAATTGCAAACGAACTGCGGTTCGCAATAAATGTGAAAGAACCATATTTCTTTATATAATAGCAGCATACATGAATGCACATTTTCCACAACGATACCCATAAAAATATTTTTTCATGACCATGAAATGGTTTACTTAAATGAAAAATTATGTTCACTTAACACATTGAAATAATCGACACGCTGCAATTTAGGAAAGTAAATATACCTGTATATACTATACCTGTGAAATTATTATATCAGTATTACTAAGCAGCCTGCGTCGTTGTGTTGCTTGGCAACTAGTATGCTGAATCGTTTATGAAGAAATACATTGCTTGATTTATTATTTGTTATTAATAAACTACCATTAAACCATTTTTTCCCTTGGGTCTTATTGTTTTATCAACCATGAACATCCCTGATAGCTGTTTGGTGAAGCCTTCTGGTAAGCTCGTCAACACCATTCAAAACCAAAGCTTTTCTTAAAATGTCTTTTAATTGCTCTTCTCCGCAATAGGTACAACGGCAGCTACCAAAAAAGCCAATATAATCCCGCGAAGGTGCTGTCTGTGCATCCTGACGGATGGATGACAACTTTGAGTGGAATATGGGAAAATAAACAGATGCACTCTGACCAATTAAAGGAGAGTTTACTCGTAACACGTAACTTGTATTAAGCAAGTTTGGTCAGTTTGGAAATATTGTATATTCGCCTTGTAATGTAAATGTGAACCAAACCGAGATGAAATTACAACATTGTAGTGACTTAACCCCCGGTTTCAGAACAACCCAATCGATTACCCTTAGTCTCAAATCTATACTAAACTTTTTAGTGTTTTATGAGCATGATAAAAAAATTATAAACACCCTGGCTGCATTGTACATGTAATGTTATGCATGCTGCATGTTAACAATAATCAGCGTTACAGTTTGGTGGCTTCTTTTGCAAACCCCCACGTGACTGCACTTTCCTGCCAAACAGCCTCTATTCATCCAGCAGCTGCTATTACAGAAAGAGCTCAATCATACAGGCTCCAATCAGCATGTTTTCACTGAGCTCAGTGACAGCTAAAGAACTGACTGTAAAATCAGTCCAGGGCATCAGCACCTGGGTGGCAGCACACTCGCACATGCACTGAAAAATTAACCTGAATCCAAATACAGTATCACTTAAATTACAATCTGAAAACAAAAAGTTTTCTCACCTGAGTGCGATATCTCTTGGCATATTTGTAGATTTCAGTTAAGGCCAGGTTGGTGTTGAACTCATTCCTGTATCTCTGTAGGTCATATGAAACAAAAATGATTCTTTTTTGAAACAAAAAATAAATTCTCATCTTAAAGTATAAAGTTTCTTTATAATTAGGTTATACATATAATATGTAATATGTGATTAACATAGTGTAGTAAAACACTTTGCCTGTAAAACATAGCTGCTTAGCATCAGCAGTCTGTCTGCTGTCTATATAGAAAACTTGTTTTCTAAAGCAGGGGTTTTCCAGTGTTCCTTCAGAAGGTTCTAAGAGGTCCCCAGAAAATTTCAGAGAAAACAAAGTACAAATGGTAAATGGTAAATCTACAGAACATTATCATTGTTTCATTTGTGTTCATATTTCTAAGTGTTTATCTCTCTTTTCTTGCTGCACTCACTGCACTTTCCTTTATCTCACTCACTGGGGGCTGTATGAAATTGCTATGAAACAAAATGTTTCTCTTCAGGTTTATATATAAAACATAACTCAAACTGCAGCCAAATATTTACTTTTGGAAAAAATTTTGTCTTTACACAGTAAAAATATTTTTTAAATTTTTTAAATGTATCTTGATGCATAAAAATACATAAATGCAGGGCTCGCAAAATCGCTAGCCCGACATCCCGGGGCTATTGTGTATTCCAGTCGGGCTACCAAAAAATATATTGCAATGCTTTTGCATTCTCTCACAAATCTGGTCGGGTAATTATGTTGTAAGTAAATTGAAATCGTGTTTAAATGCTGTGTATCAGTGACGCAAGTCCTGTCAGTCATTACTCTCCTCACAGCATTTTCTTATCTGTGACTTCACTTGATCTTTCAGATTAAAAATTAGACAGACTGAAAATTTTTTTGTTTAGTTGAACCAAGTATTTGTATTGATGATTGTAATTTTATTATTTTATACGATTATTGTTTGTGTTTTGTAAATGTTTTTGATTGATGTTTTGTCTCGTTTACAATATTCTACATTAAAAATGTCTTTTTTTATTTGGGCTACTTAAATTCATTTCGGGCTAAAAATCTGAAGAGTGCCTGCCCAAAGGGCTACCAGGGATTTTTACATTTTGTGAGCCCAAAAATGAATGTATTTTAGGAAGGTGGTCATCACAAAAAGTTAATCATATTTGGGTGGTCCTTGGCAGAAAAAAGTTTTAAAACCCAAAATATATCTGTCATACAAATATACATTTTCTTTATATTGAGTTCCACTGAGTGTGTTGCAATGCACCACTCACCCATGATTCCTCAGCGAGGTGAGCATTCATTTCTTGTTCGCTCAGTGGTGCCATCTCCTGAATCTGTTTGTAGTAACCCTGAACCATCTTCTTATACTCTGGGATCTCTTTGGCATACAGCAATTTATTGGTGGGAGAATCCTGTAAAACAGGTCACAAATAATTATATAAATATATACAATATTACATCTCTGGGTGAGATCTGACATTCGCACAAATGATATTCGTCTCCGTCAGTCAGAGATTACTAAAGATAATATTAAAGAGGTGTGTGAACTTGCTAGCACAATGTCGGACACAGTAATATTCTGCTTACCGTGGTGATGAAATACATAGCAGACTGTCATCACTAAATGGCTGGTTGTCTAAGTGGTGTCCACAGAATAATATAGGCTACATAGATAATTGAAAACGTTTTTGGGGCAGACCTGACCTGTTGAAAAGAGATGGCCTCCATCCCTCTAGAGCTGGGGCTGCTCATTTATCTAGAAATTTGGCATTAGTCTTACTAATAATACTAATATTTGACTAACTGGGGCCCAGGTCAGGAAGCAGACAGACTGGCTTAACCAACTGTTTGCCAGCCGTCACATG
>JAZGTI010002540.1:0-35795 GCA_036877585.1 Botia kubotai | reverse complement strand
CTCTTTAAAAAATGGGAGGAGACCGAAAGAAACTCTGGGTTTCCCGAAGAAAACCTGCTCCCGACCAGGTTAGGTTCACAGAGTAAGTTGCCATGGTAACTGACTCTGAGTATAAGTTACCTCTCTTTCAGAAACGGGCTTGACTTACTCTGCTTTCTCAGGTTTAACATACCTCCCATTCTGAAACGGAAAACCCAGAGTTTCCCTCATTTCAGGGTTAACATACTCAGAGTTTTCACTTAACCTCCTTTCTGAAACGGGCCCCTGGACATACTATGCATTAAGCAAAAATAAATAAATAAATACATATATGAATTTTGAATAACGAAACGATTATACTCAATTACCATAAATATTGACAGAAGTCTTCCATCAATCCATTGACTCAATTATTTGAGTGGGTTACACAAGCAGTTGCACAATTTTACCCAACAAATAGTTTAAAATTGCAAAATAAACAAGGCAACCAATTGCAGTCATCAAAACATTTTCAAACAAACACACTTTTGTTTAAGAAAGAACTTATGAAGGGACAGTAATTTTAATCATCAGCGTTATGATTAGCGTAATCATTGTTCTAACTGCAGTTAGAATACAAGACTGTAGATAGGTATTATCTAACGATAAACATTAACTAAAGCTGCCTTCATAAAATATCACTATTGACTATATTCATGAGAGGTCAGCTAATGCGTTAAAATGTGTAAAAAATGCACAAATTCTGCTTACCCGCGAGTGTGTTTGGGAAACATTGAAATTAATAGGGTTTAATGCTGACACTATTCAGCGTTTGGAACTATAAGGTCGTTCCATGACACGAGTTACTTCCGCATTCCATTTTTCAATCACGTTTCAATCAAGTTATTTCGTGATAACACCCAAAAGTTACTGCAGATAACACGGCTTAGACTTTATGTAGCTTCTCCCGTACCTTCTCACGCGAGAGGTGGAGCAACGAGAGTGTCGCGTTTCCTATCTCACGTCATTAGTCACAGCATTTGGTTCGCGGCAAGTTAAGCGACGACCGACACGATTGGCTGCTTGGTTAGCAAAGTACGTTCAGCTATCACACCCCATAAGACATCACCAGAAAGTTCAGCTATCACATATTGTGTGTGTGTGTGTGCACACAGCCTATATAAGTTATGTAAATATTTAATTACACGTTGTAAAAGCGTATAAAAGCTCTAAAATCTAAATTGAGCTTTATAAATAAATGATTTATTGATATATAGTACGATTTGTTTTTACTTCATCTTCGTTTTACTCTCTATCCAGCAGGTGGCAGAAATGTACAATGGTTTGCCTAGCCCTTTCACAAGACGTTTCACTAGTAGTAGCAAATATACTGTGAAATGAGTTCAAACACAAATTTTGCCAGCATAGTATGTCGCTATTGGTGAACAGAAAATCTTTAGAACATGAAAAATAGTGGCAGACAGGCATAGACTATGGTTAATTAAATATGAGTAACAATGGTAATAAACTTGAGGTCATTTCTGTGGTAAATTTAACTTCTTAATTCAATTTATCTTAAACTGTTCCCCTAAAATATATGAAAAAAAATATTCCAGTTGCACTGATCAAATTACATTTACATTAAGTCATTTAGCTGACGCTTTTATCCAAAGCGACTTACAAATGAGGAAAAGGAAGCAACTTCAACTACAATAAGAGGCAACAGTGAATAAGTGTAAATTAAATTGCATGATATTGTGATGTCTATTTTTATAAAATGTTCTGTACATAAATGCACTAATATGCAGTAATGCACTAAAATGCACTATAACAGAACACTGTGGAGCAATAAAGTGCAATTAGAACGCATGCTTTATATATACTCCTTTTCTCCTTTATGAAAAAGGATATTCAAGCCTAAGCTAAATATAAATTGTCAAATGAAAATAAAGCAAATTGCTTAGGCTTGTTTAGTACCAGTTTTTAGAGCCTCTGCGAATTACAATGGAACACATATATATGAGCCAGTAATTGTTCAACCATTTCTATTAGTCACACTGTCGTATTCTGGTCTAAGGTTTGCAAGCATCACTTGTATGCATGCAAATGTGCATATGTAGTTTTTATTACTGCATTAATTTTACTTTTTTTTTATCTTGCAAAGATTCTTCATTCCAGAATCAATTTTTATGCAACCTAAATAATGTAAATTCAAATTTTAGCTTTCTTATTTTGCCCTTGTTGTGCCGTTTTGTCAGCAGCAAGACAATCAACTGTATTTGTACAAATCACCATGAAAACTGTCCGGCCATGTCCTAGCAAACATTAGAGCGCCCTAGCAACCAAAATGAATTAGCCATATTTCAACACCAGAACATCAGAGACATGGGAGTTGGCTCTTTTGAGTCATACACACATCAGTCTACTAGTTTTACACTTTGAACTGCACCCTTGCAACCATGTAATATAAATGAATAAACCGTATCTCAGCATTAGAACATGTGGGTAGGCTTATTTGACTCAGACTGTCAGTGGGCTTTAGGTATTGCCCTGACAACCTCCTGGCCACACCATGGTAACCATTTAGAGCACCCTAGCAACATATCACAAATAAGCCATATTATTGTATATCTATCATGCTAAATCATTCTAGTATCATGTTAACGTTATGCTTAAACTTGCTAGCATCATGCTAATTGACACTAAAACATGCTAGCACCATGCTAGAACATGTTAGCATCATATTAACCGATGCAAAAAAAATGTTAACATCATGCTAAAACGTGCTAGCATCATTATAATAAATGTTAAAACATGCTAACATCATGTTAAAATGGTAGGCAGTGTCAGACCTATAGTATTCCAAACCGTTATACAATTCTCAGGCCGGGCTTTGTCAAGCCAATATAAAGTTTGTCCTCAAATTTCACTAGTTTATGTTGGCACAAAATACATCTCATAGTTTGGCAGGTGCTTAAAAGGACATAAAACCTCTAGTAATAGACCATCTTAAATAGAATTTATAATTTATAAAACGTTCTAATTTATCTTATATACATTGTTTTAAATTAAGCAAACCCCCAACTCTGGGGTTTTATATTGGTTAGATACCCTGAATGAACAGTATACAAATACAATTATATTGAAATAGAACTGGATAACGTCTGTTTATATTAAAGGTAGCAATGAGTACCACTATGGGAGTTCCTAAAACAGGATACAAACATGAGCGCTACACTACCTATTTACCTACTACTAATTACCTTTTATTGCACAATTAAGAATCTGATTAAAGTCATCAAGTGCCATTGTGTTTTTTGTTGTTTATAATTGCTTATTATTGATGGCATATATTATACAGATATATTTTTGTGGAAAAACGTTGTTTCACTGTACTTGAAAAGAAACAACTACAAAATTATCGTCCTTTTGTTTTTGTGAAGCTAACGTTTTCTTCAGATGAACCCAAACGTTACATGACAGAACAGACAGTCAGTTCTCCTGACGTCATATCTTGCTTTAAAGCCGCACCTCGTCAGTAAGCGAAAACGAAAAGTTAAATCTGCGCAGAACAGTAGGATAGAAAGCTGAGATCTTAATATCTGGACAAACCGTTCATCTGGTAAGTAATGACACACTCTGTCAGTAGCCTATGCAATGTTCTGTGGAAGCTGTTTAACATTTACATCGCTTGTTCATACATACATTAAGGTTCAATGTTGAGTTAGGATTGATGTCGAAATTGCTGTTGAAATATGAATATGACTGGTAACTCAGTTGATGTTAAAATTGTGCAGTATGTTACATGCAAAGCGCGATAATATGTTGCTTTAACTTATCACAACATAATGCGACTGAACAGTACAAAATCTGAAAACACTTAAATGTTTAAACGACAAAAGCTATCAGTGTTGTTAAAATTGAAATTTTAAAATTGAATTGAAATGTCTGATTAAAAAAGTTATCACAGTAAGAATTACCAGAATATATTGAACATTTATAGACTATAGAACATACAGGTTTTAAAACGATGATAATTTACTTAGAAGTCTTATTAAAACATACGGATTACAAAATTACGGTAAAACCGATTTTTTTGTTTAATTTATTCTGAGGCTCCGTTTATTTGCGTGGCAATTTTGTCTTTCCCATATAGTCCCATTGGATGAATTACATATAAAGTATAATTCGTCCCATTTTTTTCTAATATTTCAAAAGCTTTATGCCATTATCAATAGAAAGCATATTTTCTGCAACAAACTACCATAATACATTTTTGTAAGGGACTGGATCCAGTTTTGAGACTTACTTTGAGAGTTTGGACCTAAATTTACACATTCGGCAGACGCTTTTATTCAAAGCAACTTACGTTGCATTATACTATACATTGTTTCTGAATATGTTCAATCAAGGTCATGGGATCGAACCCACGACCTTGGCATTGTTAACACCATGCTCTAACCACTGAGCTACAGGAAAGCGCCTTGACTTGAGTTAATTGGTCTAAGTAACATTCGGGTTCAGGCTTAAAGTAGTTGGCAGGGTAATGAACTGAATGGTGTTTTTTTGTATAAAAGTTTTAAAGTAATCACAATCTGTGATCCTTGGTGATCATCTGTTAGCCCTGGTTTGAATTCCTATGTATCAATAAACCTCTGTCCTGACCGCTTTGCTTTCCCCATGTAACTGGACATTCATCTGATGTCCTTTAAGATTCCATCACCCAGAGGTTTAAAGGCAATGTTTTGGTCACATTCCAGTGTCCTCACAGTCTCATTCTTTCCCACCCCCTGAACATTTCTTCTAAGTGGCCTTAGAGGTCACAGACACTTCGGAGCCTAGATCATTAACCCATGAAAAAGCTGGTTTTGGAAACATGCGTTACACAATGCCATACACAATTAAGCAATATGACAAGGAGAAAAGTAGCTGAGGAACTGTTAGAAAAGGATAAAGTAAAAGTCATCAGTAAATGACAGGTGGTTTGAGTGTGCAGGGTGAAAAATAAGAGGGAATCATGATGTTACACGAAAAGGAAAGGTAACTTTTTACTGAAAGATTTTGAATACAATTTTATTTTTTGGTATACCTTGCACTGATGAATCAATTACAGTAAGACCGGAAATGTGTATTGCAAGAAAAGAAATCAAGAAAGACCTTCCCAAAATGTAGAAAAAGATGGAATCAAGAGTCAGTCAAGGTCAGGTTTTAATCAAGATGGCAATGGTCAGGTGTAAGTTATACACTCTCTATACGGTCACGCTATAGTGGTAATATAATCTGGTTTCCCCTGCTTCTAATTTCACCACTCCGGGGTGATTAGGCCACCAAAGCAACTGGCTAATCTTCTACTTTATCAGCATGAGTTTAGAGTTTATGAAAGTGTGACCAGAGTCCTTGTTTGATTGGCTGAGAAAACAAAGTTTGCTGGGTGGCCTTTGTGTGCATGTGTAGTTTTGTCCCCTTGTGAAGCCTTTAGGTCAGGGGTCTTGGATGGTGACCATCTGGACCTTTGGGGGTGGCTTCCTAAAGTACAGCTTTTGTTTGCTCAAAACAATTGGAAGTTAATCTGGAAGATATAAGAATAGCCTCTGTTATATTGCCGCCATCAGCCAGTCTTCACATAGCGTGTAAAGAGACATCTCTTTCTATTTCTTTCTCTTTCTTTAAAAAAGTTTTGGATGACTGTCTTTCCTTTTTTTGAGGGGGTGGAAATAAATAGTTTTACTGTCACGGAGTCAAGGTTCTAATATGGTGTTGCCTTTTGGAGCGTTTGGTTACCAGTTTGGACAATTTTGTGATATAGCCAAAAAACTGAAATGTTGATGTTCATTATATAACTTAAAGTCTAGAAAGTATGTTTTGTAGAGGATCATTTTTACCAAATATCCATTGTAGATATGTTTTGCAAAAATACAGTAATTTTTTTTAAATAACTAGGGCATGATGTCCACACTATTTTTACTTAATCATTCAAAAATATACTAATTTCTATGTATATGCACCAATACATTGTAATAAACAGCAATATTTAGCTGCATATATTTGTACCTGAATCAGTGTTTCAGTGTTCCTAGAAGAGTTACTGAGAACCTTGTGTGCAAAAATTTGATTTCCTTATTACTTGCTATACTCTTGGTTTTATTGTCATTAAAATCCAAATTTAAGCATAGGTTCAGAAGTTACTTTTGGCCTGTCAGCTTGTAAGACAGCTACTGCCACTCCTCCATTCAGCCGGGTTTAAATACAACATTTGGCTCACCCATCTTTTCAAAGAAACGATTGAAAAAGGAGCTAAGGGTTTTTTGCTGTTTGTTGGTAGCCAATGAGAATGCACTCCTTTAGCCTAAAGCTCTTGTCCATGGTTATACGTGAAACCCTTTGTCTGTGTGGGCCAGAAGCCTGCAGGGAGGACACAAAGGTTCTCCTGAAAGCTTCTAGACATCTACACAGATAACACAGCTGAATGTGCCTTAGACCCTCTATTGTTGATTGATTTCTTATTTTTAGTTTTCCTGTTACCAGGGTAACAGTTTTTAAGGCCTCCTTCTTGCAGTCTTTTATGTATTCTTTCTTTCCATGCTACTTTTCATGGCAACTATAACGGCTCATATATTCACTAATGATTAGTGTTTCATCAATCCAATGTCTTCTGTTTTGACATTTTCATGTGTGTGGTGGTCTATCCAGCTGTCACAACAAGGTAAGAGAGGCAGGATAAAATAAAGCTAATATAAACTGCATCGGGTATCAATAAAGTCAAGAGGGGCAGGCTTTCAGTATCCACTATTGATCTGTGTAACATGATGATCAATCACCAAACAAAGAGGAGCAGACCAATCAGCAAAATCAGAACACAAATAAATTGCTTTAATTTTCATTAAAGTTACAAATGCAGTTTGTCTAATTCCATCCTGGTGTTGATTTATAGTGTTAACTTTATTAAAGTGTTATTATAGTGTTAACTTGGTTAACAATTATTCAGTTGATGCCAAATGGTATGGCACTTATGCGCCTTGTATTTTTCTAAACGTGTGAGTGAGTGGGTTATATTTTGCCCCAAAAGAAAAAATAACATTATGTAGTTTGCATAAGTTGGTGTTCTGGGGATCAATATAATTTGCCTTGTGAAAAATGATGGCTTCCCCAGTTTAAAAAAAAAATCTTCAAACAAATCACATTTCTATAACTGTAACATGAATAAAGTAATAATACATTTTTATTGTAATGTATTACAATAAAGCTTTTAATAAGAATCACTATTAGGAATAAGTGGAATAAAACTGAATGACAATTTGGGGAAAGGTGCCTTATTTTCAGGAAAATCATGTCATAGGGCATAGAATCTTAATGGTCCTACAAATGTTACATATTCTTAATGAAAAATATTTTTTCATTTCTGTGGAAAGATACTTTAGCAGATATTGCTCATATTTAGTTGGCTTCTTATGTTTTAATGACCGATTCCAGCATCTAGAGAGCAGGGAGGCCAGTGGCTAATACAGATATAAACACAATACATTTGTGTGGGATGCACAAATAAACAAATGTTGATTGCTGAAATTAATGCTTATTTATGCTATATACCAGTACTTGCTCAAAATGTAACAAGTCTGCCAGGAAAAGGGTAATGTACTGGTGTGAATTTAGCAGTTAACGTGATAGTTCACCGCAAAACCGTGACCGACTCATCTTTAAAAGGACACAAAAACTTTTTAAGTTCTAAAGCCAACGAAATGGGTTGGTGAAACAAACAAAAATTCATTATTTTATGAAAGTCTTGCCAAAGTCTAGGGGCTTTGAACAACATGAGGGTGAGTAAAAATGACTACATTATTGGGTGAACATCCCTTTAAGAGAATATGTTATAGTAATTTACAATAATTGTAAGAATAAATAAATAATTATTTAATTTTAGTCTCTGTAAATCTGTACACTCAGTGCCTAAGCACAAGGCTCTTTTGGCGACTGATTACATATGCAGATGGTGAGATAAATAGTTACATTCACACATTCAAGTTTGTCTGAGTTTCATACACCTGAATCTGTTTGGAACAGGGATTTATTAAAATTTAAATTGGGGGTGTAGAAATGCTGTCCTAACATCAGTGAGATCTCATGGAGTACAAATAAATATGGCCTCCTGTCCTTGTGACCATGGTTACCTGTTGAAGGTCAGAGATGGATGTTCAGTGGTAAATTTGTCAGGTGAAAAGCTTCTGTTGAGTTCAGGTTAACAACATTTTTTTGGGATATGTTTTTTTGGGGGGTATTTGATAGTTACATAATTAAGATGCCTTATTGGTTTTATTAAATGATGTCCTTCATTACCATTATGTTAATATCACAAAAAAGTGCTTATATTGTAAGGTTGTAAGTAGGTCATGACTTTGGTATAGTGTGGTGTACTTTTATGGACACACTTATTGGCTCATTGACACACTTGTTCAGTTCTTGGTTATACAATACCTATAGAAATATTCACCACTACTCTTTTTTACAATGGAATCATGGTGAATTGCTTTGCCACCCGAAGTTAATATTTGGTATAGGAGCACATTTGATAGTAATTGTAGGAGCAAGTAACACTGACTTTTGGTTAATATTTTGTTTTGCTCATCTTTGGCCATTTATAAGTTAATTTATAACATAAGATGTTTTAAATTGGATAGAGGCTTTACAGGGCCACTTCAGACATTAACCTTTATAGCATTAAGCCACTTCAGTTTTGGCTGTTGCTTTATCTTTTTACAGTAGTTTAAGCTGTAGGTCTTAACACATTTCTACTTTCTTTAATGTCTGATTTAAAAACACATTTTCAGGGAGATGTGATAAGATGGAAAAAAGTAAAATTTTATTTCTAAGCAATTTATGTTTTCTAGGTATTGTATATTAGACAGTCACCGTGATGGCAAATTTCCAGTCAATAGTTTGTCAAATACAATAAAAAAATATTCTTTTGCACATTATTTTCCAGATTTAAATTTCACCGCTAGTTGTATGTATATACAACTGTACCTATAAATGTTACAAAGAAGATCTTGAATAATGATATTTATATACATATTTAAATGCGTCTGGTCGTGTTTAGTTGTGATCACAGCCAGAGGACTTTGCTGAACAACATCCAATAGGACCTTTAGTCTGAACGTGTGCACATTTGGACAAAAATATATATTATATATTATGTATATGTGTGTGTTCCTAATATTTTAGATGGAATCTTAATTTCTATTAATTTTTCACTAAAATATGAAATCTGATGATCTTGAAGAGGTGTCTGGCTGTTTTTATTCCAGGATCAATGGCTCACAGCAGGTGATTTACTGGCTTTACTTTGTTGCATTTATTTTTGTTTTGCTTAAGATTGTGTTCAACCTGCACATAAATCTCCTAGCCACATGGTTATAGGTTACATGTTATTTTAATCTTTATGCACACAAAAGCAAAAAGTGCTTATTTTATTTGTTCGTTTAATGTAAATCTTGGTGAAATTATTTAAGTGCGTATATCAGTACCTTTCCAGCACATTTAAACAATTCAGCAGTAGTTACAAAATCTCTAAATGACACATACTTTCTAATAACCACATTCATGTTTATTTCTGTAGCACTTTTAAAAGTTAAATAACACACTGCTAAACAAGACATAATAATATTAATAGAAATACAAAATGATTATATAGAAATAAGAAAAAAGAAACCATAAAAACTACAAAAAATTCTGCTTAGTGCTTAGTATTATAAAACATGGTATTATTGCAGTCTTTGGTGCACATTATCATCAAAACTATCTGTATGGATTTTAATCTGATTGTTATATTCGTAGCTTTTTTAATTATGTGTCAAAATGTATGTAAGCAACAGTAACATTAGCAACAGTAAGTGTAAAACTAATTGTCTTTGGGATTACAAATAGTTTGATATATTCATAGTAACATTAAGATAGTCTGCTCAGAAGGTACAGTAATAGGTACAGCAATGTCCTCAACCATGAGACATGGATGTCTTGTAAACTTTTAACCTGTCCACTACCTTAAGGACAGTACAAGAATTCCTGAAACCCTTCTTGCATTTATTACTCCTTCTTTGCATAAAACCAAAGGGAGTTAAAGCTGTGATGTTGATTGGCTTAATAAGATCATAAGATCTTATTAATAATTTCATTCAGTTACAAAGTAATTCATGTGAAGGGTCTTCCCTTAAAACACCTGTTTTAGTCACCAACTCCAGTGATGCATTGAACATTTTATTTATTATTAAAAATAGTTAAAAATAGTGCTATTTCATAGATGTCCAAATCAAAGTTTAGCTGTGAAAAGACTCAAATAAATTTCAAAGAAGCATCTGCCGCACAGTCTGGGATTGAGTTCGACAATATCACACAATTGGATCAATGTAGCTAATTTTACAAAGGATCATGTCCCCACCCCCCTCTGAAAGGAGATGTCAAAGGTTGCTGACCTCTGGCTTTTATGTGCATTGATCACTTCACAGGAGGGGGGATCCTCTCCTCCAGAGCCCTTTACATCAGCAAATATATCTTTGTTTGGACCTGAAAGCTGTTGTCACCCTGTTTTTTTTGTTGTTTTACTGTGCAAAATTTATTGTAAGAGATAAAACCTATTTGAACTATTTATGAAAAAAATGAATTAATTTTAAATTGAGTGTTTACAACCAATCTGTAATTAATAATAATGATGATAACTAATTTAGCTACTTTTTCTATCTGCTCTATCATACAAATTAAATTTATATAATTTAAGGCGTGTGTGTGTGTGTGTGTGTTAAGATGTGCTGCAGATGGATGTGCATCTCTTTGTCCTGTCTTGGACAAGGAGATGGGTGCTGACGAGTTGGACGACCCTTATCTGGAGCAGATGGGTCCTGGGCACCCTCCTCCTCTTCTCCTCTCCTTCAAAAGCCTAAGATCTACACCAACCTCAGAGCACCCAACTTATCTGCACCGGCCTCCAGTCATTTGTCAGGAAACATGTCTGGAAACAATGCCAGGGGGCAGCTTGAAGGAAGACATGTGGCAGTTAAGAATGAGGTGGTTGTGTTGATCAGGGTGGAGGGCGTTGTCCCACATAGCTGGAGTTCCACACATAATTAGTAACACTGATTTTAGCATTTATACCAGGGGGTTCTAAATAAGTCATGAAACAGGAGATTGTGTTATTAGTGATACTTGCAAAGACCCGGAACATGTCCCTTTTATTAATGTGGTGTGTAACATATCCCGTGCTGTTTGAGCTGCAGATATGCATGATACCTCATGTTGTGAAGCTTGTTGAGATGTTCACTTAGCTATTACTTTTTTGAGCAATCAGACTTGTAAAAGAGGCAAATACAAAGATGGGCCTCAGCCATATCTAGAAATCAGAGAATGAGATTACTTAGGCCAGGAAGCAGTCAGGGAACTCACCCGCAACATCTTGGCAGCCACCAAGAACAACTTAGCAACTGAACAGCAATCATGCACAATAACCTAGCATTGTGGTGGCGAGTTCTACGCAAACAAACACCACATTGACAGGAAACGAAGGGCAGGGTAAAGGACATGAATGAAATCATGCAAATGAAATGAGTTGGATTTAAACTAAAGCAATTGCAATAACTTAATTATATTTATTATTAATTGGTGGTATAATAGCCCTTAGGAGTCTTTGTTTTATGGCAGTTGAAGTTGTCCTTTTGTTAAAGCCAATAATTATTTATTATTTTTCCCTAACTGTAGCTTTAACCTGAATTGTCCCTCTTTGGCCTGTCTGCTTAAGCACATGTTGTTCATCGAAAGTGAAAAGTTGCAGAAAAGTGCAATTTGATTTACTTGCCTTAACTGAGTGCAGAATGTTTTTTTCATGGACAGCACCTTTTCTGGTGAACAGCTGTGCAAGGTTCCAATAAATCAAAACTTTTTTAAGAACATTTTGATCATTTTTTAGAACAATTTGATAAGAGCAGATCCTGGAGTAACGAGAAGATTTACTAAATATTTGCACTTGGCTTGGCAGGACGACAGGAGTAATTTATTCCAGCACATGATCTGCAAAAATACTTCCTTGTCACAAACTCATGCATCAATACTACACCTCAGTGCAAGTTTAACATTCTTTGGTGGCACTGGATAGACCAACGATGGACAAAACAGGTGATTTCTTCACCATGAGAAGAATCTCATAAAATGAGAATGGGCTCTGTAATAGTGTCTTTTCCACACACTGTCCAAATATTTTAACATTATTCAATCTTTATGGCTTTTGGTACAAAGCCTGTCACACACTCTGCTATGAGCAAGGTCACCACCAGTACTGGCTTAGGGGAGGGTGATGGCGTGTGGGCTGAGGAGTGTGAGCCAACAGGGGTGGGCTGATCTGGCCAAAGTCATGGTGACCAAGACCCAGTGCAGGACTCCTTATTCTAGCTGAGAGAGAGGGAAGGGATTTCACTTTAGATTCTCGGTCAAAGAAAAAATGCTATGCTCAATGCATAAATGGATCCAGGTCAAAGTTGTTTTTCTCAGATTCCCACTAGATTTCAAGATTTTTTTAAAGATTCGACAGAAAACAGATTTTTCACAATTATCTACTGACGTAAGACATAGTGGATGGTTTGGCCAAATAATATTTTAGCTTAGTCTAAGTAAAAGTGTTCTGCTAATTAATATTAATTAAAAAACAATATGTTAATATTAATTTATTTGGTGTCATTTGCTAGGGCAATAAATTTTGCCCAAAGTATAAAACTTAGCCTCTTATAAGGCCAATTATAAGGCTCATCAGACTCTTTTTAGCTTGGACCAGTAAGTAACAATCTAGAAATGCCTTTGCAACTACACCAAACACCCCAGTAACTGCAATATGCTAAATAGCAATATGCTAAAAAGCACTCATAAACCTTAGTAACCACATATCAACACACTGGTAATACTAACATTTTGCACAGGCGGGTATCCCTTAGATTTTTATTTTATTGTATGTACAGGTGTGTACAGGAATTGGATGAATACAGTAAATACAATGCTGATGAACTCTCAGAGCTGCTGTATTTTGAATAAGATCATCTGATCTTAGGAAGCACTGAGACCCATGGCCCTGCTGTTCATGATAAAACTGAGGGTAAATACTTGCCTGTGAGGAACAGATGCTGATGTCTTGGTCTGTCAGAAAAAATCTCTGAATTCCACATTAGAAGACCACTCTTGACCTGCTAGGTGCACACAATGTAGAATCAGATTAAATATTTATCTTAAAATGGTGTGCAACGCAGGCCACCAGTTTGTCTAAGTAGGATAAGATCAGACTTTGCAAACAATGATTACTTAGATATTTAACTTTTTTTAGGGAGGTCTTAAGAACAGTTTGCCTTGAAAATTGGAATAAGTTACAATAATTTAAATGTTTTATTTTGCTGCAGTCAACACATCTTTTGCAATTAATTAGTAGCTACTTCAGGCCTCTAGATAATGTAGAGATGATCTGAGATCAGTCAGACTGTTCTCAGCACAGCTTGTTGATTTGTAAGTGAAGGGGTTTGTGTCTGTGTCAGCACAGGACAATAGACTTAATCTGCCTTTGTTACAACAAAAAAGGAGCAAGAGCATTTAAATTGTCAACCCTATCACTGTGGGCAACCCAACTTTATCAGCATGACACTGCTGTTACCCACCACACACACACACACAAGGCCTGATATGGCAGAAGCAGCCTGGGGTCAGGAAGAGGAGCATGATGGATACAGCTGAGTGCCCAACAAGGAAGGGGAGGGGTTGAGGACAGGGGTCTTTCCTGAGAAGATTATAGACCCTTATTGTTTCATTCATCACTCACTCTTTCAGTATGGCTTTTCACTCTGGTCAAGGGAAAAGAGAAAAGCTTTTACTCCTTAATGATTTTAATTGATTTGTTCTCTTGATATTATGTGGAAACATGAGATTGTTACATTACTGTTGATGCCCCTTTGGGAAGCAACTGTTTATCACCCATAACTCTCAACAATGGATTACATTATCTTGGTAAATCCCCAAATCTCTCGAAAAACTCATCTTTAAATGATATGCTTCAAATCAGCAATAAAATCTTACAGTGGTGGTATTATAAATTTTGTTATCTTAAGTCATTAAAAGTATTTTAAGGGTGTATCAGCTAATGCATGTGCATATTTAAGAGTAAATTAAAAGCCAACACCTCTCTATCAAAAAGGTTAACCAAAAGGTACAATTTTACAGCTGCAATATTGACCATCAAAATTCCTTCATTTCTAATGTGGTCTTTTTATAGAGTGGTCCTAACTCTCTCTCTTTTACTGTCTTTGGCTGGGATTGTGTCATGTTGGAATTGTCATAACAGTAATGTAGAGAATTTTAACTCTAAAATTTTGCTCTGAACTGTTCACATATCCTCACACTCAGAAATGATTCATTTATATGAAAATGCTCATACTGTAAAAATAGATTAATGTGCGGCTTTCTTGTTAAAAATGTTTTACTAGTCAGAAACTTATTGTTGAATTTCTGTAATTCTGACCTGTCGTAAATTCACCATTAGCACATGGCACTTTGGGTCTAAGGAAATTGTGTAAAACCATGGTTTATCTTTTCCAGTTAACCAGATGTGCAAAATTACTCAAGGATCCAGCCAAATAGTTCTGAAAAGTTTTATTCTTAACTTTTTCATGGTTAAGGTTTTGAAAATCATCCAACAAATGGAGTAACCTTTTATCGTATGTATTTTACTCTTTGGCATGCGACGGCTCTCTAGACATCATGTGTTTTTAGTGCATCTGTTTGAGCAACATGATGAACTGTGACACTTGGCCAGCATCTCCATTCCCTCCGAATAATGATGGATGAAGTGTCAAAACAGAAGGAAATGTGTCAGGAAACACATCTGACCTCTGTTTGCCCCTTGTCACCTGATAGACGACATTTGATAATATTTGATAATATTATGTAATATGTGCTTCACGCGACACAGGGCCATTGAAACAAAATTGAACAATTTACACTGTTCTTTAAAGGGCATTTAATCCTGAGAACAAGAGCAGAACAAACAAACTGTTAGGAACCAGGAGGTGATTGTGCTAAGTTTACCAAATGTTTAAGCCAAAATGTACTAGAGAGAGCTCCCTCTAAAAAGTAAACGCTTAAATTTTTGTCCAAATGCCTGCATAAAAGCAAATGAGTAACAAATCATACCAGGAAAATAAATGCATTGGACCCATTAGTTGGGCTATTATTGTCCCCAGTGAATATTAGTATCAGCTGTGGTATACAGTGTAAAATGCACAATTGGTTATTCTGCAGGTCTTTGGTATAATGGCCTGAACAACTTTACTGTATGTCATCATGGTATTATGGCATTTGAATTAGAGATACCATAGATTTATAAATGAAGCATATACCTAAAATTTTTGCACAGTCTTGGAATTTATGCCTTCATGAGCTGGTCATGTCAATGTCTTTATAAGGATTGAAGTCATGTTTCTATGTTTCTATGTTTCTTTAACCATGTGGCACCAACACTTTGGCTTTGAGGTGTAAAACTGTAGATGACCTTTTACTCAGATGTGTAAGCGCATTTAAGAAAATAAGTCCTGGACAAGAGGTTGAACACACAATGATTTTTTTGACTCCTCGTAAATCAAGGCACCCCAATGTTGGTTCCCAATATTTTCTGCTTATCTTGAACTAATTGAACTAATAATGATGAAGGGCTCTTCGTTCATTATTGAAATAAACCATTTATCTAAGGCAGGATTTAGTTAGGGTTAAATAAAGGTTAAATTAAACCCATTTACTCAACCTTAGTATATGGTAAGGTCAATGCTCTCTAATCAGTAATTTGGTCACACAAAGGCCAGTTTTTGAGTCTAATAAATGAGCCCAGCACTCCCACAATCCCACTCATTGCAGTCTACTAACTGTATCTCAGAGTTGCCCTCTTGCCCTCTCTCATTTTCCAGTCACTTTTATTACTGGACAGTAAACTTCCAGTGGCTTAATGATGATGACTTCTTCATCTGCCCAAATACTCCTTTTGTTGATCTTCCCAAGCATCCACCCCCTTAAACCCTGGCTAACCTTGGCCCACCACCCCCATTGACTGCTGGAGTAATCCTGTCCCTGGGCTGTCACCTCCACCCCCTCAAGCCAATCTCTTGCTGACCACTCAGGGTTTTCCATCCTTTGCTGATTTCAGCTTTGGCTTTCAGCTTGTAGTGTTGCCGTCCCCCAAGCCTCCCCTCCCCCTTTGTTCGTATGGCCAAGCAGAGAAGGTTATCTCCATGGCCCTGGCTCATATTGGATAAGCCCGGATTTCTACTTTAGGACCCTAGCAAGAAGTCAGTGAGAGAGCTTTAATAGACAAATGTGTGGAGCTCTTAAGGACAATAGCTTGCCACAGTGTGAGACCCCACACCCAGAATAGACCTTATGTGATCAGAGGGACAGAACTTGCTGTGGCTGCATTGGCTTTCACATGTTGGTGGCATGGTCAGGCTGCTGTTAGTGGTCTGGGTAAGGGAGGATTTGTTTTTTCTGACACCAAGAAGGTAGCTCCAGAAGTCTGTGGCAATTGTCACTTCAGTCTCTCCCTCCTACCCACCTGATGCTCATTTGTCACTGCATTAAAATTACGTTCTGCCCTCACCTCTCAGTGCAATTTCCAGTTGTTTAATAACAAACATGCAAAGGTGAGTTTTTTTTGTCATGCTTCAAAAAAACTTCTGCACTTAATTGTTACGCAACCTGACCTTCTGGTGGTCCATAAGTTGCCTCGTTTAATTAAGACATTAAGTTGCCTTCTAGATTATGGTTGTCCCGTTGGGTTTAAACAGTGTTGGGCTGGCATAATTTGTTTTAGAAGAGTCATACTTCAAAATACATGTGTTTCACACTCAATGATTTTAACCTGTTTTACTCAAACCTGGACCCCAATCTTTTGCAATTGGTTTTGGATCAGATGGAAGCTCAGAACAAGAGTCAAACTGCCAAAAGCTTGCTTTCCGCAAATAATACTCTTGATTTGGCTTCTCCTAGTTTGGGCTTTAATTGGTCCATTGATTGACCACGTTTTGTTGCCTCATTAAATCTAAACAATAATGTCTATGTGCAGTGGAGCAGTTTTTGCTGTACCTGAAGTGAATGGAGCACTTCTCAAAAGGAAGCCAAGAACAAGACAAAGCAAAACTCCACAAGATGTTGAAAGAGCTACCACCACATGACTCATACTAAAAAAGATAATTCCCTTTGTCAGTGCCCAGGGCTAGAGACTCAAAGCAGTGCTGAAGGATGGCAGAGAGGAGGGACACTTCACTTACTATTTTGTTTTACCCACAGGCTCAATTGAGCAAGGGAAACCTCTGCTTTGCTCTCTTTCTCCTTTTCCAATGACCCATTAAAGTCTGATAGTGTTGAAGCCAGAGACTTGAATTAACGCCTCATTTACTCTAAAAATTTAACTTTGCTGCTTTTTCATTTTTGTACAATCTCAACAAAGATATTAGTGCCTTTCAAATTTTTTCTCAAAAGCAGAGCAATGCGTCTTATGTAATATGCAGCATTTGTCAGAGGTCTTTACACATTCACAGACATTGTGCGGTCTAAATGGCATCTTAAGGAGAAACCTTTTAATTAAAATAAACAATGTTTAAACAAAGCCTCCAAATTAGCCAGAATGACAGCATTAATGACTCTGAGTGGCAAATAAATGCTCCGAGGGCGGGCAGTCATTGTTTAAAGATGACTTCCATACTGCTTTTAGCCCCTATCTACTAAATCTTATTGAGGTGAGAAAAGCTACATTGCTTGATTTAGACCAGCTGTTGTGTATTTGCTGCCCCAACAGTAGTAAAGGCAGAACTGAGCTAAGCAAGATCAACTGCTGGTTTACTTACTATATGATAAAAAATATGTTTTCTTTTAGACTAGAAAATGTATTAAATATAACTATAACTGTAAATATAACTGTTCATTAATTTTCTTTAAAATGTGTGGTATGTTCAGAGAAAAACAAGGTTATTCCAATGCTTTTCTTTTAATAGCACCAAAAGCATGGCTTTAATTCATCTAATGCAATAGTTTGTTGACATGGTTGTTTTGTTATTTGCTCGACAAATTCTTTGTGTCTTTAACTTTGACAAATGCATTTCAGTACTGAGGTGTCACTGTGTGTAACACAGCACACTCTTTGAACCGTTGCGTCAAGTCATCTTTCTGTTCCACGGACAGGGCTGTTATTAATTATTAACAAATCCTACTCAGCAGCAGACAAAACTTGATTCTGGGTGTTGATTAAATCTACTGTTTATATTTACCTCTAAGACGGCCGGCCTAACTTCAGGTGACATTTAATGCCTTTATGTGGCAAGAACATTAAATATTAAGTTAATATAGGAGAAACAGCATATTAGATACTATCATGATCCTTAACTTTCACAGAGCAGCATTGATTTTAACTGCTTGTTACAATGCTGTCAATTGCAGTTTTTGTCTTCCAAGGCCCTGAAATGAAAGGGTCAACCGCTGAATCACAATATATTGTCAGTGGTGTAAAAGAAGAAGAGAGATGGAATCATTGTTAGAGAGAGCTTGAAGCGCCAGGAGAACTCGATCCTCCTGTATTTGCATTCAAATCCCTGTCTATCTGCTCCACTTCCTCTGAGCCAGTTCTCTTGAGCATGCATTTAGGAAATGATCAACCCAGGGTAGTGCAAAACATCAATCTCCTATCATGAGCCTTGACATACTCCAGTTATTTCGGCCAGATGAGTCCCTGCTATGGATGTTTACAATGGGGTTAAATTCTCAGTTAATCGTCAATCTCGGGAAAGATGGGAGGGATGTGTGTGCAAGGCAAGGCCAACAGCCAAAATGTGTACTGACCCCACATTCTTTAGCAAGTATTCCCAGTTTGCCATTGGTTTGCCCTATCAGTAAAATGACCACAATAAAACAGGGAGTGGCAGAAGAGAGACTCGGGGTCCCAGAAAATGATCCTTTATGTGACATTTCACCCCCATCTGCAAGCGTGGCACTTGGCGGTTACCAAAAGTCTCTGGTTTCACGTCAGGAAAGTGCCGTCTGCACATCATGTGTGGCAAATGCAGCATGCGTGTGACGCGCTGAGGTGCCTCATCTCTATTGTGATGCTCCCTACAGTATGGCCTTCTCCACAACAGCATCTGTCACCTTAGGGGGTCAGTAAAGGGCAAGATGAATGAGTCTTAAGTGAATGCCCCTCTCACCCCACAGAGCAAATGGCGGAGAAGAGGGAGGGGGCAAGTGGAATGGGGGAGGGCCTGGTGTGTATGTGAGTGTGTGAGTTTGTGTATCCAGAGCCACTAAGCACAGAACAGAGAAGTGGCTTCACTAGAATCAGACTTTTGTTGCTCCAACTCCGGATTATCATGACCAGGGAACTGTTAGCTTAGAACAGAGAAAAGGAATACTGTCACATTCTGCTTGGCTTTGATGCTGGTTTTGGATATTTGAAGGACGTAACATTCACTATGGAAATAGCCTTTCAGTGCTTGAGTGATCTGCTCTGAGGTCCACAGTGGCAATTGTTGAGACACACTCCATACCCTGGCTGCTTATAAAAGGTACAGAATCATCCTTTTAGATTCTTTCACACTCAACGGCTCCTGCTAACATGGTGTCAATGGTCAATGCTTTTAGCACTCCATTTATTTAAAGATATTTACATTTTTGCATTGGCTAATCTGTCTACCATCCCCCTGCTTAAAGGCTTGGTCTTTAAGCTCTCTTTTCTTTAGTGAATTCTCTTGAATGTTAAAAGTAAGTGCAAATTGGTCGGTGTTGATGGCCAAATTGAACTTTAAGAAAAAGGCTACAGCAAAAATTACTCATTACGTTTAAGTGTATATAAAAACCAAACATTTAAAAGTAATCCAGTTGTCTGTAGCTTTGAAAGCTTGTTTCTTGTCTTTGTACACTTTGTAGTGTTTGTATTTTGTATGTAATTGGCTTTCATTTGAACCTGTCATTTTTGTGAAACTAACAGGAGAATTTGTTAATCAAATGGAAGTTCATTGAAAGTTAGGTCTTATTTACCATTGTCAGCAATTTAATGTAATTATGCAGATAAGCAAGGGAGCAAAAGGACTGGACTGAGTGAGAAAGAAGGAGAGAAAGACCTTTGGTGTAACAGTGCAGTGTGGAAACCATATTTACTACCACACTTGAACTCCACCACATTGGCAAAGTTTCATATTAACCTTTAATTTTAGCCCCATGTATTTTATTTTTTAACCCTTTGATAATGTTAAACAGAAACTATGTGAAAGTGTGCCACCCACAAATGTTTTCTAAATGTTGCTTTTCGTAAAGAAGATTGTTGTAAAACTGTTAAACTGAGATAAAAACAATGACAGCTGGCAAAGTACATGAACATTTGCAGCTTTGCCTAATTATGTGTACAGTTTTTTTTGTTACTTTTTGCTCATTTTTTTTTGCTAGTTTGAGATGCGATTGTTTGCATTTGTACAGCCTTTGATTTTTTTATTTCTTTGGTAAGGAAGCAGATTACACTGATGTTTTTGGTTGTTAAATTCTTGGTTTGCTGAGACCTCAGGTATAATATATATATATATATATATATATATGTATAAAAAAAATAGAATTTGCATTGACATCTTTTTTGTTTTACAGAATTTAGGAAAAGATTAAATTTAAAAGGCCATTGGAAAACCTTGAAGGATCGAAGCAGTAAGGATACTACAACTTTGTTTAGTGTAGGTGAAACAGCTCTTGGCCTGAGGGTAGGGCTCTCTGCCGGCATGTCCACATTAACACTTGCACCATTTAAATGCCATTACCAGTCCAACTGGATCGTGAGCGGCCTGAGGCAGTATTGAACTATACTCTCATGCTGCTATCCCACATGTTCTCTGTTTACCACAGAACCATGATGAAACTGGGCCAAACAGGCTTAGAGCCATATGGCCATAGAGCTAGCTATAGGACAGGGTATCCTTGCTTTTTTATACCTGGGTTCAGGATGGCATTTCTTTGCTGTTGTTCTTTGTGATTCCTTTAATCCTGAACCATTTTGTGAATCCGAATTCATAAAAAAATGCGGTCGAGATTTACTGGTAGCCTTGTGCCTCTTTGAACTGCTGTCTGCCCAAATTGTATCTGATTTTCTTGATAATCATTCACAGAGTAATGAGGGTTCAAAGAATGCAGACCTAAAATGGTATGTGAAGTTTTTATGAAATGAAATACAGTATACTATAGTCATTGTAAATGCAATCATTATTTTTAAGGTATTTATATTATATTTTGGAAAATATAGTTGTGCTTAAACCAATAAATATTTGTGCTTTTGCATGTACATGATAAAGGTCTTCATGACAAGTATTTACTAATTGATTGATAGCTTTAGTGCATTTCACTTTCATTTTAACCAGAACCAAATTTGTCTCATCAGTCTTTGTGTAGGGCTGGAAGTAAGAGACATGGAGTTTCATTTGCTGATGCTGTACAAACATTCCCTTGAGGTCACAGTGTCATATAACTCATCCCTCAGCATTATGAGTTAACAGCTACATATGTTGTGGAACATTGCAATCTGTTCTGCTTTACAAACAATCTCAGATAACAATATGATTACTCACTGCATATTCTTATTTATTTGTACTGCAAGAATGAATAAATCCATGGAAATAAACCCAGTGTCCCAATCTGGGTTTTAACCCAATCTGTAATGCATCATTCTTTAAGGTCACAAACTCAAGCATTGTTGTTCTAGGTAAAAATGTGCAGTGTTGCCTATATTTCCATTCCATTCATTTTTACTTTCTCCTGTATCTTCCTGATGTTTTTATTAGTGCACAAAAACTAAATCTGTTGGTTGTGATGCTATTTATTTGTTAAATGATACTCTTTCTTTTGAGTGTAAGTTGGTCATGAGTTTTGAGCCTCAGTCTGTTGTTCGTTGTAGGTGTGGGGGGGTTCTTTACTACAGTGACAATACTGCACATTTTTGTCACTCAACAATGAAATACCATGGAGAAGAGATGATCCTGGTCATCTACAGATAAAAAAGCATCATCAAAGGTATGGCAAGACTATGGAAGGACTATTTCAAAATGAACTTTTTTTGTGCATAATTATTATAAAATACTGTTATCAAGTAATTGCTTTTCAAATCCAATCTTTAGTATTGCATTGTCATTTTATAATGGTGCAATTGTTGTTCAGTGTAGTCAGTAACCATGTATATGCATTGTGTCATTGTGTAACCATTGTGGCATTGTGTAACCATGTATATGCATAACGACGTTGTCATTGTGATGATGCCAAAGATGCAATGTGAAAATATATGTGGGATCTCACTGTGGTGCTGAACATCAGACAATATAAGCAACAGAGGCATTACTCTTACACATAAATCTGGATCTGTAGTCTGGATCAGGTTTGGTCAGGATTTTGTGTGTTTTTTGCTGTTCAGACTACAAACAATAGATTTGAGTTGGATGTACCAAAATATGTATTTCTTCTGCTCGTGTATTTATTGTCGAGAATAGACAAATATTACAACGTGGCTCTTTTTAGGCCAGTCAAGCTGATTTAATTTGGAAGTCTTCCCATCTGCCTCTGCAACTTTAAGAAAAGCATTAACCTCCGTAAGTTTGCTGAGGTGCAGATACAGTTCCAGTCTTACAGTGCTGGTCAGACAGAAACCAAAAATGTGAACAAGATCTTTTAAAAAAGGACAGAAAAGCATTTAAAAGCATTTAAGCGATCATTTAAACATTGTTGCAGCATAGATGGTTGCCCCTAAAGCTGGGCTGTGTGTATATTCTGCAAATGTGCTCAAGGGTTAAAGTTCCCATATTTTTCATATTTAACAGATACATGATATATTTTCATAAACAAATATTATAGAATATTATTTTATACCAAACCAACTTGATCTGTTTGAACTGAGTCTTTTCTATTACTACAGAAGTTCATCCATCTCAAGTGTCTACAGCACACATCCAGCCAGGTGTTCCTGGATTTGTGTGCCTGTAATAGAGCAGAGAATGGGTTCGTGTCATTTTATGAAACAGGAAAATAGCTTTGTTCATGGTGAAATTGAATTCTCATCTAAGTACACCAGAAGTAAATTACATTAAGGTTCTGTCTCTAGCTGTTTTATAGTTGAATAGGTTTAACCCCAAAGCTGGAATCGTCTTGTTTTTCAGCAGGTTTGACACAGCAGAAATAGCTTATTTCATTGGGGTTTAAGTCACATTTCAGATGCCAATGTGCCATTGTGTTTCAGATCATGGGAAATTCATACGCAGGGCAGCTGAAGTCTGCCCGCTTTGAAGAAGCTCTGCATAATTCCATAGAGGCCTCGCTAAGATCCAGCAGTGGTGACCCACAGCCCGTATTCACTCAGCTTTATCTCGAGCCCAATCAGTATCCTAGCAACCTGGAAGGTAAGCAAGGTCATTGGCCTGTTTATCTTCTCAGAACTCGATACTCATTGCTCGTATAGTATAAATTGCATTTTTAAAGAGAGACAAACTGAATGATTTTCTAAACTTGGGCAAGGAAGCTTGGTTTGTCTTTATTGAAACGTTAGCATTTTCGGTTCCTGCTTTCCAGATATCAAACCCAAAATGGACCTCAGCCTCAGGTCCGACCCATCCAGCCACATACTGGTGAATAGCCAGTCCTCCAACTGCATTGAGGAAATGGATGACGAGGATGATTCAGACACCAGCAGTCCACCGCTGCCATATCTGCAGAGACCGCCTCCTGATGGCTGCTGCACTATTGATGGTATAAACTTTTAGTCAAATGTGTGCTTTTACAAATGTGTAGTGTCATAGTTATGTCACACCATGTTAGTAATTTTTCATTGTCAAGAACAAACTTTGTTGCATATGACAGCAAGATTTTAAATACACAGCCAGTCTTCAAGATGGTTCTGACTCAACTCATCTGTCCCCAGGATTCTGTCAAGCAGGAAAGGACCTTCGCCTGGTTTCCATAGCAACAGAGTCTATCGAGGTTCCCGTAGGGTTTGAGCTGGTCGGTGCCAAATCGCCCAGCATCCCAGAGCACATCCTAGTTTGTGCAGTGGATAAGCGCTTCCTGCCAGATGAGAATGGGAAAAATGCACTTTTAGGTTAGTGTTCCAATTCAATTCCAAGCTAGTATGATTACACTAAAGTATGGTTACACTATGTTACACTAAAACAAAATGTTAAATAAAGTGATATAATCACAGCCAATCAAAACATACTTACTATTGGATATACAGTCATGTGGAGCAAAATTTTGCACTGATGAGATTCCACTGTGGGCAGGGTGAACATAATTAAATATAAGGCCAGAAACACTATGCAGATATGAACTGTATATACCTATTCTCATCACTTTGACAAACCTTAGGACTGTGGGACAGAGATCTCCAATGAGGTCAACAGACCTGCAGAGTTTAGCTACAAATCTAATTAGGCACACCTAAACCAGCTAATTAAGGTTGTTGGCATTGCTAGAAACATTGAGGCAGGTTTGTTAGAGTAGGTTGAAGCTAAATTCTGCAGATCTGTGGACCTCCAGGAACATGGATTAAAAATCCCTGCTGTAGGGAATGATAGTTACCTTTAAATTTCTTTGCCATTAAACTAGATGGGTTTAACTATAACTAGGAGCTATAAATAAATCGTTTATAAAATTTTTAGGCAAATACACATAGAGCATAACAATCTAGGATTTTTACAATCTAGGTTTTCACATAATGATGCGTCAATGTATCTGTGAAGGATTTTCAGGGAACTGTGTGGGCTGTGGTGAGAAAGGGTTTCGGTACTTCACCGAGTTCTCCAACCACATCAACTTGAAGTTATCCACACAGCCAAAAAAGCAGAAGCACTTAAAGTACTACCTGGTGAAGAACACACAGGGTGCTCTGTGCAAAGGAGCTCTCATCTGCTGGAAAGGTAGTACACATAAGACAACTAAACATTAGACATGCACTCAATTAATTTTGCCAGAGGGGCAACATTTCAGGGGCAACAAAGGGGGTATGTTTCTTTCATATTTTCTTTTGCATCCACATTATTGACAGTCCAATGAGTTTTTTTAACTAAAGGGGAAATTTATAAAATTTAACTGGTAATGTGTACAATTTATACAATTCAATTTAAATGTATAAAGTGTACACTTATTTTTAATGTATTTATTAAATAATTGTTTTTTAAAATAATTATTTAAACATTTTGTACATTTATTTTATTACAACTTAATAATAAATTCATAATTTTAGATCTCTGTATTTATCTGTATATGCATGTGTAAAATTATTTTTATTTGTACATTTTTGCTTTTAAATGTATATATTATCCCTTCATTTGTTTAGCTGATACTCCTAGTCCATGGAAAGCAAACGTGAAAACCTTACAAAGTACAGAACTGGTCTTAAATTCATTCTTCTGATGATTTGACAAAGATAGATGCTTTAATCTATAAATAATAGGCACACTTTTGTAATTCTCAGATTGCAAGACAAGGCCGTTTTTAAGCAGTGCTTCGTCATCCAAGCCAAGTTCTTCTTCTTCACTAAGCAGCAAAGAAAATGGAGACACAAATGGCCATAGCCCATCTCCCTTCCCTCTTTCAGGTGTGTGTGTGTGGACCATCAAATCTTGTAGGCCTTGGTATACAATTATGTCCTTAAAGCTTTCAGCAAAATACTGCACAAATAATATATATATAATAATAATATACTCCTATAATTTAGGAGTTTGTATTCCAGCACCACATTTTCATCCAGAATAAATCCAAGCACCTTTTTATACCTCATTCACTAATCTACAGACAATCTACATACATGTAATTTTGCTTATGTTCAGTTCTGGTTGTACATCTTCTCATGGTTTTTGCTCAGCCCTGCATGCACAGAGATCTTGTTCTGTGTTTGGTGAAAGCAAGCAAGTCATTGTGTCATTCTTTCTCACAGAAACACTCAGAATGAGGCAGCTGGCTATAAGAGATGATAACAGCTTTTACAGTGCATATTAAGGGTTTCAGAGAAGGTTTTAATATAATATCTCACTCATCCTAGTCTTGCATTAAATATACATATCTGTCTGTCCCTCTATCCATCCATCCATCCACCCATCCATCTATCCATCCATTTTATTACCTCAATCAAAACTAACAAGCTACGTTCATAATTCTGTAGTCATTGTTTATTATTCCGTAATTCTGTAAATATCAATCATAATGTATTAAATAAAGCTACCATTATAATTTTAATTTTTTTTTATCCACAGACTCTCCACCAGCTCGATTGCAGTCTGGTTCATCCTCAGGGATTTTTGGAACGGCAGATATGGGCTTCCTCAAACCGCTGAACACACCGAACAGTGGAACCAAGACTTTACCAATTGGTACAGATATTTCTCTTACATTTATATTTATGCATATGGCAGACGGGTAAAGTTACACATTTTCTCAGTACATGTGCTCCCTGGGAATTGAACCCACGACCTTTTGCGCTGCAACTTTTGCTCTAACTGAGTAGAGCTCTACCAACTTCTGTTCATTCTCTTTATTTAAAGCAGCAATGATTGCCTATAAACTGAGGTTAACAAGCCATATATCATTTTGTTTAGAAGTCACCCACCTGTATTGCATGTAAGCTTGTTATATTAAACAATTATGAATTTTATAGAATTTGTTTAGTGTGCTTGTTAATTAGTTGTATTTACTAAGGTGCTGTTGCTATTGCTCATACTTAGGATGGGTAATTCATCCTTCACCAAGTGATCTACTAACATGATTGATACTGTGTGGCTGTTAGGAAGGGATTTTAGGATTTTTTTGGAAAATTGTAAAACCAACAAAAAATATTGACTTACATTGAAGAAGCAGAGTCAGATCTACAGACCAGAATATCATCAAGACTTAGAGGTGTGTGTTCTTTAGATTCAGCCACTAAATATCAACCTTAGCAATTTACCCAGGAGTCCCTAGCAACCAAATAGCTACATCTAAATGGTTAGATTTGCATGATCAAGCACCACTCACAATTTATAGCTAGTTTTTGGTTTTAAATTTATAATTAAAAGGTCTGTTGAAAACATCCCTTTTAGCATTCTTTATAATGTTTAACCTATTTTTGAGATTTTGAGTTTGAGATTGTATTGCACATTCATCCTTATTACCCAAATGTGGTCCCAGTATTAGTATAGTTTTTCTTCAGCCAAAGCACAGAGCCAATCTTCTCTCTGAAGTTCATTTAGATGTGTGTTGTGGGTCATTTAGGTTGTGATGTGGCTGCGTACACATGCAAACAAACACTTATGCATTTACTCACATGCTTACATGCTTTTATGGTTACTCCACACATTTGTAATATGCATCAAGCTCCCTGTGATTGACATGCAGCATATATGTGTTCTGGTTGTGTATGTATCAGGAATATTATATGTGAAAGTGGCCCAGCAGTTCATTATCCATACGCCATCAGTTACTGGAAATCAAAAAGCTTTGCTCCACAAGCCCTATTCTTCTTCAGAAATGAGTGAAATGCATGCCTTATTGAATTGAGCTTTTGTGTTTGAGTGTAAATGTTTGTGTAGTTTTTACTAGAAAAGTGGCCATTAATGTGCAGAACATGACATTTTCTTAGGCCACTTTATTTTACAGATCAGCAAAAAAAATGCATATTGAATAACCATAAAAGCTATGAATGCAAAGTAAAATAAGGCCAATGAACAATCATGTATGATCATGCATGTGACATAACTTTTTTTACAGTATTTGTGGCATGTAAGCAAGCACCCAAAGACCAAACCTCACTCTACTTAAATTTTTAGACAATGTAAAATTCTAGTTTCAGGTGTATTGTATGTTGTTTTATATAAATTGATAAACTTGTTGTTTCTGTGTGTTAATTTTTCAGTGCCCACTGCCCTGCGAGTTAATGATTTAACTAATGGTTTAAGTTTGGATGGACGGTCCAGTCTACTAAGTCCCCTGCATACAAACCCACTCAGCACACCTAGCCATGGTTATCGGACCACAGAACTAGGGGACAGCCCAGGTGAGCATTAAATCGACTAATCACAGCGCGGATTAATTAGAGGTCAAATTGACTGGTCCTTTTTCTTTTAGGATCAAAATGTAAAATGAAATGGTTTTCTTTGTCAAAAAACATCTTTCATACTGCACTTTCTCTTTTAGCATCCTCTGCTATGACATCAGGTCCACCCAAGAAGCGCCACCGCAGCTGGCACCCCACCACTCTAGTGCCCGTCCCAGCCACGGCTGTCCCAGTGCCAGCCATCCAGCCACTTACCTGCAGCTCTGGTGGGTGTGATCTCATTATTCTTGATCTGTCATATGATCATTGTTTATTTCATGCATGCTGTTGATCTGTGCAGGCAGCGGTCTGTTTATGTGAGCAGAGAAGCTTTTATGAATTTGATTACCTGCACTTTCTCTTTAACAAGGACCAGGGGACATGTCATAGTGCATCAACAAGGATGATTTATTCATTGTTTCCATAGAAATAGGGGTGAGAGGTTCCTTCAAAGAGGGTCTTGAATTGCTTGGCTTTAGACTGGAGGGTTTATGCTTTAAAAAGAGCTGAAGGATAGGAGCATGGAGATCCTTGGAGATCTGTTTGTGATAATGCAGCTTGGTTACCCTTTCTTAACTATTGATCGGAGTGTCAGGTTAACAAAGCCTGCAAGTATAAAAGGCTGATAAAAATGCATTTAATATATTTCTAGATTTCCACAAGAGCTTGATTTGTACTTTTAAACTGTTTAGGTTCCATTAAAAATCCACATAAATTAAAGTTTTTTTGTTTGTTTCTAGGTTCTTTTTTGTCCTTGTCCAATCAACAGCCACCATCAGTTTCAGGGGTCATACAGCCCCAGCCAATTACAGCAGGAGAAACTGTCATAATCCCTGACAACCTTCTAAACATCTCTGGTGTCCGGCCTGTTCTTCTTATTGGTCAGTAATTCGTCTTTGTAAAGTCCATGAAACTACAAAACTAAACTTAATGTTTACAACAGTGTTTACTTAATTGCCAAAATACATACTGCATGATAAATTGATTTTGAATCATCAGTACAGATTAGAAACACATCTCTCAGATTACCTCATCTTTAACCTTGATAAGTAAAAATGTGTGTGTAAACCCAACAGACTACTGTTTTCTAAACTTCCTCTCCAGGTCAAGGCACTTTACCGTATTTCTTTGGCAATGTGGGTGATCTGGTAGTGAGCCCCCTGTTGGTAGGCTGCTATAAGGGCAGAGATCTTAATGAGAAGACCCTTGCCATTCTGGGCATGTCAGCCAGTCAGTTACTCACCACAGATACCATGATACTGCTCACACTGCAGTACCTTGCACGACTGGGTAAGTAATATCAATGTGCCATTACATCATGATAGCCCTTATTTTTATCTTTCAAATGTAGTTTAACTTGACAAGTAACTGATGTTAGCTTGCTTTTAAATGAATATAGTAATTTTTATTAAGGCATCAGTATTACTAATGTTCACTTGAGTTTTAGGGTGTTTGAAAACCCTTTTGTGCAGTGGTCCTAAATTATACTTAAATTTGTACAAAAAGGCCTGTTTGGCAGAAATGGCTATTACTTTTTTTTTTAAAAGATCAGACTTTAATCTGGCAGATTTACAACCTAGAGCAACCTAGCAAGCAAATAGAAACATTAGAAAAAAGTTTTTTCTAATGAACAGCTTTACTGACTGCTTTAAGTAACATTGCAAAGTTCTAGTAACCACCCCACAAAATCATAGCATTGTATTGGCCACTTTTGCACTTTTGCACTTTTTTCATTTTAGTGAAGCAGGTCTGATTTCTGCTGCCAAATTTTCCATATATTGTAATCGTTGTGATCACAACATATGCTAAATTGCTTTAACATGCTCAGTGTTTCTGCTTAAACGAATACATGAGTTTAGCTAACTGCATAATATGTATTATTTTTAGAACTGTACGTTTCTGCAACATAGATATTATGTTATTATATTATGATACTCTGTCGCAGTCACTTCTGATTACAAATTAAATTACTTATTAAATTAAATTAAAAATATTAATTAAATTGGTCTTTAATACAGGTTCGGATCAGATCCCATTACGGGAAGAGTTTGAACAAATTGTTCTGAAGGCTATGCTGTGCGGCCCCACAGGACCCCCTGTATCCCCTGCACAGCTGCCCTGGTTGGCGCGCATGGAGGCCAGTGTGTCGGGGGGCAGTGTTCAGGTGCTGGTCACCCATGGCTCTCTGGGGGAGGGCATCTTTGAGTCTTTGCGCTCACTGAGTGAAACGCCGCAGCAGCAGCAGCAGTGTCTGCCCAACTACGTGCTCATTATCTGCACCTCTAAAAGTGGAACTAACGAGTTCTGTGTGCTAGTGCTTGGTAAGGGTGGTTACTCACGGACATACGTTAGTTTAGATACTGTCTTTAAAGTATCTGCTTCTCGTTGTCAGGCATCATACTCAATGACTTTCGTTTATTTTACAGTAGAGTTTCTCTAAAATCATGGGAAAATATTTTTGAAAGTTCCAAATAATATTTATCCAGCAGTAATAGTGTTTACATTTAGGTGTGTGAGAAATCACTGAACATTTTAATTGTTTACAGATCAGCAAAAAAAATGCATATTGAATAACCAAAAAAGCTATGAATGCAAAGTAAAATAAGGCCAATGAACAATCATGTATGATCATGCATGTGACATCAACAAAGCTAAAAGCTTTAAACAATGGATGCCATTCTCTGACTTAATGTCATTGTCTCATATGAAACCTGGCCTGTTGTTTTCTTAGGTAAGTATCAGTCTCGTGCCCTGGCAGAGAGCATGCTCACCACCAATGAGTTTCTAAAGGAGATCAGCTATGAGCTCATCACGGGCAAAGTCAGTGTGCTTGCCGCCCACTTCCAAAACACCTCATTAGGTGAGTCTCTTTACAGTATTCTGTAAGACGTACGTATCAATTTACTTCATCTATTTAAAACTATAGCTGCAAGTAGTAATTACTTGGACAGGCATATGCATGATTTAAGTTGGATATTAACTTGTCTGATCATAGCACCCCCTATGGTGATGTTAGAAAATACTGTTTAAAGACCAATTAGGTTGACTCTAGTTTATAACCTCACATAAGTTTAAGGGTGTTTCGTTTTTCTGTTTATTTTCCCGTGTTCTGCTCAAAGTTGTCATCCATCCGTCAGGATGCACAGACAGCACCTTCGCGGGATTATTGCAGCTTTTTGGTAGCAGCTGTTATATTAGTTCATTATTTTGAGCAGGAATCATAACTTAGACGGGACAACATTCTTATCATGTATCTATTGCGGAGAAGAGCAATTAGAAGACATTTTAGGAAAAGATGCGCTTTGGTTTTTAATGGCGTTGACGTGCTTACCAGAAGTCATCACCAAACAAAAAATCAGGGAGACCCATGGAAAAATGGTTTAATGGTAGTTAATTAATAACAAATAATAAAATAAGCAATGTATTTCTTCAGAAACGATTCAGCATACTAGTTGCCAAGCAACACAACGACGCACGCTGCTTAGTAATACTGATATAATAATTTCACAGGTGTAGTATTTGCTTTCCTAAATTGCAGCGTGTCGATTATGTAAATGTGTTAAGTAAACATAATTTTTTATTTAAGTAAACCATTTTATGGTCATGAAAAAATATTTTTATGGGTATCATTGTGGAAAATGTGCATTCATGCATGCTGCTATTATATAAAGAAATATGGTTTGCTGGTCCTTTGTGTCGGATTGCTTTCACACTTATTGCGAACCACTCCAGAGTTCGTTTGCAATCGGACCGAGACCACCTCGTTCAGGCGGTCTCGGAGCGCTTGTTTTGGTGCGGATCCGAGCGCGATTGCTGTGTTCACATATTCCTAAACGGACTGAACCAAGGGGTAAAACGCACCAGGTTCCGAAACAAGTGCTCAGGTCTGAAAACACCCTAAAACAATGTGTTTCCAGCTAAATTTGTATTTGACAAAGAATAAGACGGAACAAATTGTTTTTGCATCACACTGTCACATTTTGAACTGTTGACTTTAATACTCTATACCTAATTAGTCACACAAAATGCTAATGTATTACTATCTTGTACTGTCATGCATTTTTCTTATAACACCTAGATAAAAGGGGGCACGTTGGTGGTATCAGTTGTTTCTGTTCCCAGCATTTATTTTAAATTGATTGGGACATTACAGGTGACAACCTGGACAAGCAGCTGGTTCGGTACCAACGTAAACGCAAAGACCGGGTGGTTCAGCCTTTCCAGGGACATCTCACTGAGTACATTCACTCCCAAGAAGCTGCAGCCATGATACCAGAATTAGGTTCAGGTCAGCCTTTGTTGTCTTCTAATTTCTTAAAGCCTTCAGTTAGTTTCATTCCCAAATTGCCTCAAATAATTCTGATTTGTGTGTGTGTGTTTCACAGATGTACTCAGTGATACCTTTCAGATACACCCTCCACAGCTGAGTGTGGCACGCAATCTCCTGTCGCAGGTGTGTGCTATTGCAGACTCCAACAGCCAGAGCCTGGATTTGGGTCGCTTCTGCAAGGTAGACTTCCTAATTCTGGTGCCGCCCTCCCACGTCCTGGTGCACCAAACAGTCCATCGCATACAACAATCAGGTATGTCACAGCGGAAAATACACTATTGCTGATTTTAAGAGTCTTCTAAAAAATTGTAATTCACAAGAAAATGTTTTAAAATGTGCAAACAACTTGTTGATAAGACCCATCATAATAATGTTCTACATGGTTCTTGACCATTACTCTTTGGCAGGTGTCCTGATAGATCTAGGCGTAGAGGATGCATCATTAGTCCTACAAAAATCTGACAAGTATGTAGTGCGCCTGGATGCAGAGGTGCACACAAAAATGGAGGCCTTTATGAGGAAGGTGAAACAGAACCCCTACACACTCTTCGTCCTTATTCATGACAACTCACACGTGGACTTGACCAGGTAAAGAACATGGCTGTCATCTGCTTTATACAACAAGAATTTCACTAACTTAAAGATTAATTATAATTAATTATAAAGTTTAAAGTTTAAAAAACTTAAAATACTTTATCCTATCCCACTTTAATGTCCAGAGACTGTAAATAAATCATCTGTAAGTTTCCTAGAATCTTAAGGAGTGTAAACATTTTGTGATGCTTTCAAAACATTGTTTCTTCGTGCAGTCTGGTCCTTTTAGTGGTTTAGTAAATTGAGTTTTGAGTGGGACTGTCTGTTTGTTGGAAAAAAGACATGGAATAAAGGGTAGTAGGAATGTTTTGAAAGTTGTTTGTAAAAAAAATGGCGGCGTGAGAAGTCATAAAGTTTTCTGCTCCGCACATTTCTTATTACCTACGGCTTATTTATCACTTATTGAGTGACATAGTTTGAGAATACTGTTTGCGAACCTTACTAAAACAACATGCCGAGAAACAATACTAAAAAAACGCTTATATTACTGAGGATACTGGTGATACGCAGAGCGGGGATGGCGCGGTCTCGGGCCAGGGAGATATCAGAGAACTCCTTGGCGGTATTAGATCGGAGGTAGCCGCACTCTTAACTTAAACTTAAATCATCTATCTCCGCGGTGAAAACATCATTGCTAGAGCAAGAACAGAAACTGAAAGACGTGGAAAAATCTCTTACCGATGTAGATTGCCGTGTCATGGCCCTAGAGTCTACGTGCTCAGCGCTGTCGAAAGATAACGAAAAACTGAGGGCCAAACTAGATGATTTGGAAAATCCGTCCAGGAGGAACAACATCCATGTGATCGGCATCCCCGAAGGCTCAGAGGGATCTCGTCCTTCTGCATTTATTGAAACACTGTTACTCAAGGTATTCAGGGAGCAAAGCTTCGCCAAAAAGCCTGAAGTGGACAGGGCTCACCGTTCCCTAGCACCCCCGCCGAAACCTAATCAAGCCCCCAGACCGTTCATCGTTCGAATGCATCACTACCAGATGAGGGAACTGATTCTCCGTCTGGCAAGGGAAAGGGGACAGGTGTTATACAAAGGAGCGCGTATACACTTCTTCCCGGATGTCAGCGCCGAGGTCGTGAAGCGGAGAACGCCCTTTAATCAGGTTAAGGCCCAATTGAGAGGAGCGGGCATTGAATTCGGCTTGCTTTTCCCTGCACGCCTACGGATCAATCATGATGGAACAAGGCGTTTTTATTATTGTCCGCAACGGGCTCTGGAATTTGTGAGGGGAATTGTCCCCCCTTCAGCGAGTGAGTAGGATACACATCACAGCAAAGAACATGTCTCTATTCTTGCTTTATACAGCTCTTTATGGTTCGAAAGGATGGAGAACTGAAGAGACTAATTTAGGTTTGGTCTAATCCACACTCTTTGATTTAAATTAAAAATGTCACTTGTTTCTGCTATCCGTATTTAGTTCCAATGGAGCAGAAAAACAAGCTGGTAAGTTATGGTTCTTAGTATACCAGCGGATGTTTGTTTGAGGTTGTTAATGTCGTTTGCGACAAGGGTGGTGGGGAGGTGGGTACAATTACACAGCTTTTTTTTTTCTCTCAGTTTTTGTTATGTATTGATCTGTTGATCGGAGTCAAAATGCTTGTGTGGCTTGTTATAATGAAACCTGTATTTTTTCGTTGTTCATTTACAGTTATTTCTTGATAACATGTCCAAGTTTAATAAATGTGACGTTAATTTCATAACGTGGAACGTGAAAGGCATGAACAATGTTATTAAAAGAAGTAACATTTTCTCTCATTTACGGCAATTAAACGCAGACGTTATTTTTCTGCAAGAAAAAAAAAATTTAATGCAAAAGGCAGAGGTACGGCTATTCTCATCAGGAAAAACATTTCTTTTACTAGTGAAAAGTGTATTAGTGACACCTATGGTCGCTATGTGATTGTTGTAGGCCGCCTGCTGGACATGCAAGTTATTCTTGTTCATATTTATGCCCCAAACTGTGATGATAGCAATTTTTTTAGCAGAGTTTTCACATCTATTCCAACAGCTGATGACCATGCCTTAATTATAGGAGGGGACTTTAACTGTGTTCTGGACACATCCCTGGATAGATCCTCCTATAGAGTTATACAGCCCTCTAAAGCAGCTACAAACATTAAGAATTTCTGTGATCAATTCTGACTAGACCCCTGGAGATTTCTTTTCCCTTCTTCCAGAACATTCTCTTTTTTTTCCTCTGTGCATCACTCATATAGTCGCATTGATTTTTTTCTTAGTGGACAGGAGTCTTATGCCCCTTGTTTCATCTAGTATGTATCATAGCATTGTTATATCTGATCATGCCCCCTCTTCTTTCGTACTTAGTTTACCAAATCAGCATTCTTCCTTTAAGCCCTAGAGACTAAACCCTTTGCTTTTGGCAGATGAAGAATTCAATAATTATCTAACCAATGAGATTAAGATTTATGTAGAGTTTAATGACACGCACGATATATCTAGATCTATATTATGGGAGGCATTGAAAGCATATCTGCGTGGCAAAATAATCTCTTTCTCTTCTTATGTTAAAAAGCAAGAACTTTCTAAGCTCAGGGATATTTCTGAAGCTATCAATAAGCTGGAGGAACAGTACGCCATCGCTCCTTGCCCTCGCTTATATAAAGAAAGAATAAGTCTTCAGTCTGAATATAACTTGCTGTCAACTTCACATGAAGAAAAGAGGTTGTTAAAAACTCGGCATACATTTTATGAATTTGGGGATAAAGCCAGCAAATTACTGGCTTTCCAATCTCGTCAATTAAATAATTCAAAGACAATAACTCA
>JAZGTI010002539.1:0-35799 GCA_036877585.1 Botia kubotai | reverse complement strand
CCAGCAGGGCTTTTACAGGGCGGGGGGTTTCAAAGGCATCTATGCAGGGGTCCCATCTGCTGCTATAGGCTCCTTTCCCAACGGTAAACTTCATACAACTTACAATACAAATAAACATGAAGAATATATTGTCCCATATGTATGTGCATCTACACACAACCGGTCAAAAGTTGGCTGAGATCTTAAAAGCCTTGATGAATTAATGAGAAGCTGAGTCACTGAGTAAATGACAAAAGCACATTTTTGAAACTTTTAGCTATAGGGTGACTTTCATGATGCTAAAGTATAACAGTTCTATAGTTTCAGTGAGTTTACTGTTATTCTAAAATGTGGAAAATAAAGTGAAGAAGAATAAGTTTGACCCTAAACTTCTGACCGATAATGTATATAATGTGTGTATATAATGTATGTAATATAATATATATAAAACACATTTAATATCCATGTGCCGGAAATTGCATGGACGTTAACTAGTTAACTAGGTAAAGTAAAAGTACTTCTGATTGGTTCCAGCGGCGGCATTTTTCGTCACCTATGAAAGCACCAAGTCCCTCCTTGCCGGCTACACTGCTGCACACTTGGCCCCCATCACTCACATGCTGGCAGCGTCACTAGGAGAAATAGTAGGTTTCTGTTCTTCTTCTTCTTCCTTTCCTGTTTATTCTTCCTTGTATTTTTTGCGGTCTTAATTAACAATATGCCTCACAGATAAATATACAGAGGGTTTAGAATGTGGTTTTAGTTAGACGATTTGGCACAGACCGCCTGGGTCTGAGCCAGGGAACAGATGACCATGCATTTTCCCACCTAATTTGACCAGCTGGTGAAATTAGGGTCGTATTATGTGACTATTAACTTGCTGTTTTATCCGGTGAGAGTTTAGTGTTTGAGCTGAAACAGCACCTTCATTACCTCTGCTGGTGAGATTTTGCTTGCTCAGAGCCCGCACAGTTCATCTGACACAATGGAACAACTCGTAAGCAAAAAGTTTGCTTTTCCCCCTTTAGCACACGTAACCTTTCATATACAATATAATATACAGGCCTGTAGGGAATCTGTACTTGCAAAATTTGACATTTCCCAAACTGGCATAGAATTAATCATAATATTTTATACACTGCCAGATGTATTGACAGCGGTGAATACAATTCTAGTACACTCATTAATGCTTAACCTATTTGACATCTTTAAGTTCGTTAAACCCCACAAAATGTGCAAAAAATATTACAAGCTTGCAGATTACATGAAGGCCTGTTAAATCACCTTCTCTTTCAGTTACATGATTGTAGTTTCCTATTTAAAATGTAGGTATATAACTGCAAAAATTGCTCAAAATATGTTCAGTTTTAAGTTTTTAATAATGTTTTTTATGGAAAACAGTATGTGCGTCAACATAAACAAATCACATATATTTATCACAGTTAAGCACAGGTAATAATCAAGTAAATGAGCGTAAACTTATTTAAATTATACTCATTAATTAATGAATTTTTTTTACATTTAATTTTCAGGGAGATAGGAAGGGTGGTTTTCTTAGGGCAATATTAAAATGAATTGCCTGTTTTTTATCCGCTTTTCTATGCCGAGACATGCCCGGTAAAATATGATGTTTTGCCTGCAGCTGGAGCAACTATTATTACCTGCTAATTGCAACCATTAAACATAGCCCAAAAAATAAGTCAGGTGAACGGGTCAGCCTATGCCAATACCCAAGATATCAGAATGTAAGGTGAACATGAGGTCAGGTCTGTTGATAACCCTTCGCTTGCTGTAGGATTTGCACTCTTCAAAAGAGAGATTTTTACCAGCAGAGCCTCAGCTGAATCCCTGTGTGTTTTGGGTACACATCGTCCTGTTCAAAGCCTGCAATCCCAGAGCTTAGCCATAAAAGTCTTCCCCTCGGGCTGTCTGGAGCAGAAGTAAAACGTCATCTCACTTATATAACTCCTGCCATTTGCCAAGTTTTTTGTACTTCTCCACTGAAGTTAATTAACGATTCATCAGTTCAACATTTTAGCACCGTTTTCAGATTTGTGGCCAGTTTTACATCAAACTGCTTTCATTTTAAGTTTGCACAATCGCTTGAAATACATGAGGTTTTCCCCTCTCCTTGTTACTTTTCAGTCTGAAGGAGGGAGTCGCTGGTGTACTGACGTGGTTATCCAGTTGACCCTGCAGAGGTCAGCCACGGTCATCATGAACCGAAACTTGTCTGAAAACATCCTTAACTTACCCTGAACTTTTACTCACCTTTACCAGTCTCTCCTAACTCCACCTCATCTCTTTACGCAATCATATGATAAGTTTTACTGTACTGTATGATTGTGAATTAATAACTACAGTGAGTTCTTTCTCTTCTTGTCCAGTTCAGCCTGGTGGTATCACAGAGTGTGTGTGTGTTTGTGTGTACGTGCTATAAAGAATGTTCTGGCTGATGGTGTCTGTCAGGGCCAGCGCAGCCCGTTATCTAGCTATTATATTAGATTTATCTTCATTCCCATTCGCCAAACACGCTCTTCGAAAGCTCATTTGTCAAGCTGAAGGAGCACTTTTCCTGCATTTATAAACCTCGTCTCTCCCTGTGGCTGTGGGATACAAAAACAGTCTAGCATGAACGGAGGAGCCGTCAGCACCCCACACTTGGCACAGCAAATAATCCACACATTACTCATGAGAAAGAGGTTGCTGGTGATTTATTGTACACGTCAAGCCAGAGTTTTGTACCGCGGCTCATTTTCAACCTCTTCCTGCCACCTCGTTTGCCCTTACCTGGCAAGCCTGTTAAATGTCAGAAAATAGACAGGCAAACCAAATTTGAAGTGTTGGGTTAACCTGTTTTCTCCATATATGCAGTGTGTTATTAAGGGACGAGATGGGGGATGTGTCAGCCAGATATTGGTTTGTGTTTTACATGCAGATGGGGTTTGGAAAGCAGAAGGAAGGACCCAGGGGGGATCCTGTTGTTTTTTAAAGCACCTGTAAAATGATTTGGGGAAGATTGTTCCAGATGCCTGATGGAATTCCAGCTTCCTGAAGCTCTGCTGGGTGCCGTGCGACGCTGAGTTCAGGGAAGGTTTGGAATGTTCCAGCTGTCTGTTGTGGTTTGGAATGTTCCAGATGTCAGAGTGACCTGAGGTTTAATATGGTTTATTTAATGCTAACAGCTGCACTGAATGATGATCACCACATAGGACACGTGTCATTCGCTTTGTAGGGTAACATGCAGCTACAAATATTTGTAATTATGCAAAGTCAAAACAAAGTGAACCTGCAGAACTATGAGTTTACAGTGCACTATATAGACAGCCCTGTAGTGCACTATATAGGCAGCTATACATTTCTCTATGAAATGATTCATAAATAATTACCTAGAACAGAAAGCAACGTTTCTATCAAAGTAATTTCATTAATGAAACTAAATAAAAATAATTTATGGTGACTAAAAATATTAATTCTCTTTTTCTGTGTGAGGGCAATTAATGCATTAAGGTGCATAATTAACGCCACAATCTCCAAATTGCTTGTCTCAAATAAAGATAAATGTGACAGTCGCACGAAGTCAGTATAGTTAACAAGTAAACCGCCTCACCGCTTGACTGGACACATATTCACAAAAACACGCCATAACGGCAAAGACTTCGACACCCACTTATTTTTAAATTTCATCAGCCCGATTTTACCCCTCACTGCTCACTGTAAATTACCCCAAAATACACAACGTCAGTAGTTGATCGGGTATAATCTTTCTCTAGTCCTCCAACTCCCCTGCGAGATGATACAAATTGCCGCGGCACGTACTTGTGTCCTCCAATTCAATTACTGCAAGAATTACTTGTCATATCCACTTCCCTCTCCATTTAGTGGCGTAATTTTGATCCTTTTGAGGGAGACGTGATGGTTAGTGTTTCATAAATGTTAACCCAGTGAAAAAAGAACGTAATGAGCTTTGTAAAATATGTCCTGTCAGGTGGTAAATTAGACTGATGGTGTAGTTTCCGTATTTGGCCACTGGGTTGCACTCTTGTTACACGCTCAGATACTTTCCCTACAGCTCTGCCTTTTCTTTGTAAAAACAACAATGAAATACTTCCCCGCAAGACTTTGTTTTTATGCCAGTCGTAGGCTATGTCTCAGATTTACAAGTGCTTGAAAAGTTTGCTATAAAATACCACTTGGCTCAGCTTGCAGTCAAACGTAAACTACTGCATCGCAGTACTTTGAAGTCTCCAGACATGCTCATGTTCTGTAAGCAAGTGACTATTCAGTCGGCAACCCTACAGACCAACTCTGTTGTCGTAAAGCTCACACAGAGCGCAAACTACCATAGCTCGTTCCCACACGCCGTGCCTGTATGCTGTCAGCTGGGCACACAGCCGACCCAGCAGCTCTCGCATGAAGCGAACACAGCAGCACCCCACGGCCGTACTCTCATTCAGAAAAGATTACTTCTAGCACCATACATTCAGTGTGAGTCTGAGGGTGAGGCAGGGGGCTCTTTAAATTCCCAGTGGTTGTGGAGATTGCTTTCCATCCTCGGTTTGCCTTAGTATTTCTGTCCTCAGGATGGAGAGGATAAGATGCAATGCACCACAAATGTTTTCCCAGAATGCAGCCATAAGTTCACGGTTTATCTACCAACAAAGTATGTTTGTTAGTATTTAATATGGTGTTTAACATGAGATAAAACCACTTGAGAAGCAACATGGCCATGTTTTTAGAGAATGTTTATATTTTACATAGTTGATCATCTTGGCAAAATGATTTCGAGTGATATATTGACCAAATGTTGTTTTTTTTGTTGCATGTAAACTGGTAAATTTTCAAGCTCTGACATAGTTTTGGTTGAATGAACGTCTAGATATACCGTGTTCCAAGAGCAACATATCAAGTACGTGTTGCTTTTAGAATTTGTTATGAAATTTTGAACTAATTGGTCTGTTTTACGTAAGGGAAAACTCAAAGAGTTCTGTAAATTTGGTATTTTTGTGTGTGTGATTTTTAACTAAATGTATTTTCTCTTGTTCCAATGTCAGATTTTTTTGTCATATTTTTTGTCATAAAAACACTCTTTGAATGTGTTTACGTTGCATCTTTAATCGCATTTTTGCATGTTGGACATGTTGATGAACGTTACTTCCTCTCACACAGGTTGCATGTCTGATACGCGTACCGACTGAAGTGGTAAAGCAGAGGACGCAGGCCAATCCCTCGCTCAGTACCTACCGTGTGCTGCTAAATACACTACAGGAAGAGGTGTGTGTACCGTCATGACGATTTACAGTAAAATATATGCTTGAGCTTGTTCTGTCAGACAGATGGACGGGTTTGGTTGATAAATATTTAGCTTTGTAGAGCAACTGAACACAGGTCATTTGCTAGACGTTTGAACTCTTTACTCTTTATCTCACTTTTTGTTGCAGGGTTTCAAAGGGTTATACAGAGGTTATGGCAGTACGGTCCTCAGGGAGGTAAGTTAACTGTCTAGTATACAAGTCCATTAGTGTTAAGACATCTTCAAGCATGACAATTCTCTATTCTTATGATAGAAAGATGAAAATAATTTTCATTTACACCATATGTTAAGTCTAGAATATCATTTGTGTTAGATAACATCTCTGGTTCTGTTCTGAATTTCAGTTCGCTTATTTGAGCCAGATTTTATTTTTGTTGTATTAGCAATCCATCTTGTTAATTAAACTAGTTTAGGAACTATCTTAACAGATCTCTTGGTCTCGCACTTTGATAAATCACCTGCTCTCACCTGCGCCTGCATCGCATGATAATGCATATTGAGTTCAAGCAAAGCTAATATTTTTTCATTTGTTTTGTTTGCATTTGCTATCTTATTTTCTCGTCCCTTCGCGTATCGTATCGGCAGAAAGAAAAAGGTGAAGGGAGACAAATATTTAAAATCTTTAAAAACAAAGAAAACTTGTTGTCGGTATGAAGGTGACACTGGTTTTTCATGAGCCGATATCGTCTCTCGCTGCCGGGCGATCCTGTACTTATTTTCCGCCTCACTTAACACACGTTATTCACGCAAATTCCATCTGGACATAAAGAAAAGAACAACAGGCCTTTTCTGATTTCTCCGAGGGTTTCTGAATAATGAATACATTCTGGATGCAGGCAAGCGTCTCAGGATGAATACTAAGGGCCAGATAAAATAGAGGTGCTGGGAGGTGTCCTGCTTCTTCCTTGAAACTGGCTTTGACGTGTGTCAGGAAGCTAATTCGTTTTCTCTGCCCGCTATTTTACTCCGCGCTTGCTCAACCCTGTCAGGGTAAGTTTGTTTACCCTTGATGCCTAGTTCCTTTCACGCAGGGAATTAATTGGGGTTTTCTCCATTAGTCAGATTCATTAAAGAGCACCGGACAAGAGGTTATGATGAGATACAGCTCATCCAGATATCAAAAGATCATGTAGAACAGGGAGAAGATGCTAAGCAGTTAGTCAAAAAATGACTGCATGCCATAGTTTGTTGACCCTGGAACAACATTTCTGTAGATAAACCTTATTCCTAATATTCCTAACTCAAACCTTAACCATAACTTATCCACAAAATCAGAAGGAAATGATGAATAACAATGGTGTGTATGCACCTAACCCTGGTTATAAGCCGTAATAGTTACTGTTCACTTATCTGATTGGTTGATTTGACGGAGTTTATGTTGCCACTATTGTTTCATTATTTGAATGACAAATGCCGATCTGTGGAAAATGCAATAATGTAATAATTGTTCCAAAGTTTGTGTTCCTCAAGGGTTCCTCAAGATTAAATATTGCAATGGTGACCAATGATCAAGCACTACTGGTGACCATTAGCCCATTGTGACTACACTGTAATATGTGTATTATTAGTATATGAGATTACATACTACTATATTAGTTATAAGATAATGACCTTATGTCTAAATAGATTGTGAGAGTTAAAAAATATGTATTGCAAATCTCGTTGGATCTAACCTTGTTACTACCACTAGGGGGCATAACGTGATCAAGGAAAATCTGATAACTACCTGCATTAGTTATGAATACAGCGCTATAGATTAATATCAACATCAAACACCAGCATTATAATCAACTTTATAAAAGTTAAAAGGCCAGTACAACAGAAAATCAGAAAACAACAGAAAACCTTTCCAATCTTTCTGTTCCATAATATTTTGGCCATTTTGATGCAGTGCGAATTTAAGTTTATAAAGGAACTGTATGGAATTGGTTGGTGTAATCCAGTCATAGCACTTCCTCATGGCTGCTGACACTTGCCTATAAAAGATGGACAGAAGAAGACAAGCTCAGTAGCTTCTCATCAGTTACCATCCGACAAACTTCATTGTAGATCAGTACAGATTGAGGAGGGGAGGAGAGCAGAGCTGGCAACTCCTTGACGCGTTTCCTGTCACGTTTTTACACAAATAAGAATATTTTACAGAGTATCCATTCAAATTGTATCTATACAATAAAAACGAATAGGAGCTGGAGCTGTCGAGCTCCAGGAATGACAATAAAGTACAGTACACATATTCCATATGACCAGTGTGATGTTCTTCAAGTATTCTGGAGCCATACAATTGCTTTTTAAAATGAATGGCAGAATGATAGTTTTTGAGTGAACTGTTTTTTAATAACTTCCACAAATTCAGTGAGGTAAAGGTCTTCCCTAACAGACAGTTTCTGCTACTCAGCTTTTGGAATGAATAGGTTTATAAGTTGGTTTCTTACTGTTGGAGATTTATTCGACAGATATTGAAGACAGATGGGAGACAACATGATTCGGTTATGACAGCTTGTTTCTGACAACCGAATTTAATATGTTTGGTCCAGTGGCTTTAGCTTTATATTGTTATTGAAAGGTATTTATATTCTTGTCCTTGTTCTTTTAATGTATTGCAACAGTGTTTGACAGCTACAACGCTAGCGGTTTTTCTTGTCAATTAATCAAGTTTAGTTCAGCGCTTTCTCACTCACCCTTTCTGTTTTGGTCTCTCGACCCTTCCTCTGATCGCTAGTTGATACTGAAGGTCATGAAGCCCTCAGGGTTTGGACCTGCCTGAGATCAATTTGTCAGATTTAGAATTATGTTTTTGTTGCTGTTTTTCATTGGTCACAGCAAACAGGTGGAAGTGTTGAACTGCAGCGCAGCGTTGATTTGCGCCTGTCATTTTCTCTGTGATGACCACAAACATGGGATGGCAAAAGGGGGCGGGGCTTCTTTATGCTTTTTTCCAGTGTGTCAGTTTTCCAGTTAATTTCCTGTCAGTTTCCCACAGTTCTTTGTTCTCTTCATTTTAATTTCTTTCAACTTTTGTATCATTTTCGGTCATTCATCAGATTTATATTTACACACATTTATATATATATTTGGTAACATTTTACAGCAAGGCTGCATTTGTTAATGTTAGCTAATGCTAAAAAGACGATTAACTAAAATAAATGGAACCTTATTGTATTGTAAGTGTAACTAAATATATTATTTGCTGTCTTCGTGCTATTGGTTTTGAAACAGTGGCTCTCTAAGGGTTAAACTTTGTTGTGTCAGAGCTAGATGGGAAATAACTTCCGTCACATGTTGTCAGAGTTAAACCATCCAGACCTTGTTGGATAGTTCAGCCTTATTTCTCCATGTGATTTGTTGTCTTTATTTTATTTGATTAGCACACAATAAACATTTAAGTCAAGCATTTTCCTCATCATATTTCACTATACTGTGTGCACATATGAAAATGTGTGAGTACATTAGGCATATGTGTGGGTGTATTTGTGTGTGTGTGTGTGTGTGTGTATAGCACTGATCCATGCCAGTTTGTGTTTATTCTCTTCTGGTTGACTGGGTTTCTGTTTATTTTAACTGTGCTGTATATGAATGATTCACAGTACACGTGAAGACATAGAGGCTTCTCCACCTGTCTTCCACATGAAACAGTTCATGTCTCCAGATGAAATTTGAGAGTATGAGATTTTCAAGATTGTGGTGTGGTGTCAGAATCAAGATGCTGTTCCTGTATTCGCTGGCTTTGGCTGGTGTGGTTGCGTGTGTCAACTGAAACAGTTTTACCAGCTGTTGCCTGGGCTGTTGGAGAGAAAGAAAAATCCAACTGTTTCCAAACCTCGGACTAACTTGCTAATCCAGCCCCCACTGAGGCAATGAACCTCAAATTCCACATGTACATCAACGATGACACCCCTAGTTATCTGACTTACTGAATGTTTACTGACAGCAGTTGCCACATTTTGTAAGTCACTGATCAAAGAGTAAACATGGTCCATGGTCACGGAAAGGTGATGTTAACTCACTCACCTTTTGCTATTAGTAAAATAACAATGGCTTTGTATAGGCACACACCCACAAACTGACTTATGCATCACTGAAAGTGCCATTTTAAATGTGCCCTTTGAATTAACAAGAAAACTGGATTATTTGAGCATTCCTGTATAATTTGTTTCATTCTAAGAGTTATATCTGATTTCATATTTCCCTTTTATTAAATATCACTTAAAAATGTCACTTTATGTCGATCAGATGGCTACTTCCTGTTTAAGTCAGCTGGTCTTGGCCAGAATAAGCTGCAAGCTTTGGACCAGTCAGGTTCTGTGAGATGTATGCTAGAGAAACTCATAGGCATGTTTAATCCAAGGTAGAGAGGTTAGGTTGTGTGTGTGTGTGTGCGCGTGTGTGCGTGCGTGCGTGTGCGTGTGTTTTTTTAAGAGAAAAAACTGTGTTCTCTGTGAAAAACTGTGAAAAACTCTGTGCTCTCTCTGTGGGACTGATTTGGCAGATCTCAGAGGGATTTTGATCAGCAGTTCAAGAATCCTCATGTACAGTATGATGGGCAAGATATTCGTCTGAGTTTCATGATGAGTAATAAAGTTTAATTGGATACAGACCTTTGTTAAAAACACCATGTTTATGCACACACACACACACTTATGTATAAACACTTGTTCTTCAGACCTATTCCTAGAACGCCCTTTGACTATTGTGATAGCCCGGATAATATACAGAGATTAATGTAGAGTTCATGTTGTTTCTGTAGACATCAAACTCCCATCCCTGCTTGACTCCAATCTGTCATTCTACTGATTCATGTCTCAGGCTGGGGCTCCTGTCTAGCTAGAGTCTCAGTGCAGCCACAGCTGTTAAATGATCCTTTTTACCCATAATCCTCTGCTGCGCATGTTCTTTTCACCAATAGCATAACAATCACAAGACTTGCTGTTCTCGCCAAGGTTTCTGGAATGGGAGCCACAGAACGGGCTGAGATGTTGATGTTTCTGTCCAGTGTTGTACAGATAATCTAAATCGTCTTAAGCATATACTGGTTTTATCTTTAGATATTTAGCATTCTTTGCAAGGACGACCCTCTACTTCACCCCAACACATATTTTTAGGCGTCCACAAGGGCAATATTTGAGGAGTTATGCAGCACTATGAAGATTCAGTCAAAAATGAATCTGCCATTTAGATATACACATTATGGAAGTTCTGACCATTCATTGTGAACGTGTTTGAAGTAGGTTTTGATATCTTGATATTTTTTGCATCTGTGGTCTAAAAATAGAAAACGTCCCCAACTAGGGTCCAAAAAACAGTGAATCTCTGCCATTTCCACCACTGAAAACACAAATTATTACATTGCGTTTCATCACAGTATTATAATGTAATTTCAGTTGAAAAATCAATTTTCAATTTTCTGTACACAATTTTTCTGTTTTTCTGTACTCTAGTTTGAAGCAAGGGCTTTTTTCTTCTGTATTTAAAAGCTTTATTTTTGTTCCTTCTTGATCTTTAAAATTGGCAAGGCACCAACTTTGATCAACTTGTTTTAAATTTTAGTTTTCTCTGTGTTTTAGTTTCACATTTATTTATTTATTTTGACAGTCACATTAGAGTTTGCCGCTGTGGGTTTGTGCGCACGTTCAGTTTGTTGGTTAGGTTGTTTTAATTAGCATATCTCGCTAGGACTCGGGGTTATGTTTGCTTCCCACAATTTTCTGCATGTTTGCCTCAATTCAAGCAGAAAACCATCTCGGCCCCTCACATGTGTTTTCAATAAGGGTCGCCGATCTGGCTGGGGACTGAGAGAGAGAGAAAGGGGTGAAGGGCTAGAGGGGCTCTTGTCCCACTGATGGCCCATAGACCTGTGACCTCAGCTTGAATATGCCTCAGAGCAGCAACAAACTAACAACCACACAGTTACCCAGACACAAATACAATTAACCAGCGAGTGTAAACGCTTCTAAGAGTATAAGAATGCTTGCCTGAGAAAGCAACAGGCAGAAGGAGTGGGCCATCCCTTCTAGAGGGTGATATGTATCGCCCTCATGAAAGAGCTGTGCCCTTGTAAAACAAGTGTGAGGTTAACCTCTAATTGTAGGGTGAGTTTTGCTGTCTGACGCTGTGATTTATTTCCCTCGCCCCAACTTTTTTCTGCCCTTCTATAAACTTTCAAGGGGCGTTTACGTTGACAGTGTTTTATTGAGAGCCTGCTATTTCTGGCAATGTGATACATCTCACTTGCGATCAGACTGTCAAAGCTATGGCCACTTGCCCAGTCCACCAATAACCTTAAGATGACCAGCCATAGGAACGCCTATTACCGATCAACAGCAATAAAGTAATAAAATCGCTGTCAGTGTGAACAGGGTTTCACTCGTTGAAGACTTTTTCCGAAGTTGTGGCATTCCCAGACGTCTCGGGAGGAAAATAGAGTCAGATCACCGATGTGCATGATTATGAGAGGTTGAAAATTAGCAGCTCAACAGGACAGTTAATGGTATTATTCCAGCTTGTGAGAGCCTCGCACCGGGAGCTTACTCAGATCCATAATTGTTCCACATTTGGTCGAAGAAGTGCTTTTGAGGTTCCAACCAATTATCATTCCTCAAACATGGAACACGGGATAGGTTGAGGGGTTTTCCTAACGTTGACCCAGCAATCAGCGATGACTTCAGATTGCAGCATTTCCTGTGCCCGAATGTAAGGTCAGCAGATGTTGATGTAACGCATGCCTCGCACCAGATTTTATCTGGCAGGATAATATAAATGAACTCCCATTGTTTGAAGCACCTAATATAAATCACAGAACACAGAAGACCGTTCTCTCTTGCATCTATTAGCGAACAAGTAATCATGGCCAAATCAGCCACACTATTGCTCTCATGAGAGACGGTATTGGACTAAATTAAATGAAATCACAATGATGTCATTTGAAACATGCATGCTGGGAAGGTCATAAAAATGCTGTGATTGGTGTGCCAGGTTGCTTCTGCGCAAGTTCTAATTGGGCCATAACTAATATAAGAAAAAGCAAAACCAATATCTGGTGAGTGTTAAGTGTTGTAGATGATTGGTGGGTTGGGAGAACCCACCTGCTGAAGCTCTAACTGGTGAGAGCTGAAGATTGACTGTAATGTTTAGTTTAGCTCACATAACAGCAGCCCACGGCTGGAAACATCTGCAGGGAGCTGTCAGGTTCGAGGGTGAGAGCATGATGTCACTGCTTAATGTCAAAAAGTGCTGCACTTATTCAACCCTAAGAGAAGAGGAAAAATCACGCTGCTTTCTCTGTTTCCATTGTCTAATGTTTGTTTGTGGTGTTCGTGAAGGCAAGCTGCACCTTTAATATTTCTAATACTTTGGATCAGGGGATTTGAACAAACCTCTAACCCTGTATTTTGTATTGAAACTCGTTCCGCACTCCTCAGTCTGCTGCAGGCATTGATCATACCTGAGATCTTGTGGCTTGTGGAGGACAGGTGTGTTGATTTGATGCATCACTTTTCTTGGCAGACGATGATAAAGGTTAAAAAAACAAACTGGCTTAAATTGAAGGAGACATCGGAGCCATATCTAGGGACTAGAACATGATTTACAGGGTGGAACAGATTTAGGGGTGGACTGTTTCGACTTTACCACTAAGCCAGTTCATTAAGGGCCAATGTTCTGCAGAGTTTAGCTCCAACTAGATCTAACACACCTGTCTGGAAGTTTCTAGTAATCCTGAAGACCTTGATTAGCTGGATCAGGTTTAATTAAGGATGAGGCTAAACCAAATCTTGTTGGTGATAAAGCTCACGTTATTTTTCAGAAATCTAATAACTTTTTAAATGATTTGTTCTGTCTGTTTTGGCAATACATTTATGTAGCTTTTCCTTAGGCTAGCTAGTAGTGCATAGTGCTAGCAACCCCAAGGTCATAATCCCAGGGAATGAATCTGAATACACTGTAAATTGCTTTGGATGAAGGTGTCTGTCAAATGCATAAATGTACTTGCAGTCGAATATGTTTTATTCCTAATTCTATCTCTTTTTTCTAGATACAAGAGGGCTATATAAATCTGGAGACTTGTTTGATTCAGCTCTATATTTACACCTTCTGCACAGTGTCTCAAGATAACCAGTTTCCAAACATCTTTATCGGACTAATGTCTTAGAGTGTAATGCGCAGTCTTTATGCCTGACAGCTCTTTTTTGACAGCTCTGCTTAACACCCTTCTGAATCACTCTAATCTTCTGCTCGTGCCCCTACCATCTTCTATCTTACCTTCCAAACTCTCTCTGTCTTAATTTGGCTTTCCATCTTTTCCCAAGAACCACCACTCATCTTTCTGGTGCTGTCAGCGCCTAATTAGACCAGCCAGGAGGGATCCCATGTCACATACACTGATTATAAATTGGTGCGCTAAAAGATTTTCTCCGACATCACGGCCTGCACGCAAGGGCCCGCTCCATGCTTTTGTGCCTCACGTGAAAGGGCCTCCATGCCAGATTGACAGGTTTCTATGTTTGTTTGTATGCACATACACACCTGTAGCTTACGTTGGCCACTGTTGGACTTGAATTTCCTATTTCTATAGGCCCGGCATTCACCTTTTCAATAGAGAACAAAGGGTGCAAACGGATCATTTGTAGCTGCTGCTTGTGGGCTGTAGTCCCGATAGCTTGTTGATAGGGGTGCAGTCTCTGTTTTCACTTTTCTTTTGTTCACTTGTTGTATCAGCCTGGCACACTTGGTGTGAAAGGACAATGCGACAGCGGCCAGAAAATCTCCCCACAATGTAAATATTACGTGATGGTCCTGGGAAGCGTTTTTGCTCATGTCAATGGAATTGAGCTCCTGAATATTTGCCAGTTCACTGATTCCGAACAGTCCTTAACCACATAACCCCTCCTTCCACCTATTCCTGCTTGCTTTTCCCGTCTAGCATGAAACAAGTCTTAATTTGTTTAGAATATTATTGCCTGAAGGTTTTACTTGTCATAGACGCTGATGAAAACCAGGGAGCTTCCGAAATCTGATTGGACGGTCGCAACATTCCATATCTCCTGATTGGCTGGTTTTAGAGCTCCAGGCCTGGTTTGGCTTGTTCAAGCAAAGTCGGTGAAAGTGTTCATCTGATCGTGAGGCGTTCAGCCTGTCAGTTAATATTTCTCAGCAAGTGGCTTCACGAAGCCATACACAAAACAGAACTGAACAATTACAACGCTGCTGATTCATGCTTTCTCCCGAACAACCGGCCAGAAATGCTGCCACTTGATGAGTGTTACGGGAAAGTTTATATGCAAAGCCTCAAATCAACCTCTCTCCACGTATTTGACTTTTGAATTTAGGCAGTGTGTGTTCCAGTCAAGGGAGCTGTATGAGGGAGTAGGCCTCATTTTTCTCCACAGCCAAGATTTTATGGCCATGGGGAAGTAGAAACACAACACAGCCAGCATTCCTCCACTCCCCCCGCTCTGATAAAGTGTTTAGGGCATCCCACTGGCTTGCTTTCAGTTTATTGATTTTCTATTATTTATCTGTTTATTTATTTTCCGAACTGGTTCCCAGAGGAGTTTTTATAGCACTGGAGTAGTTTGTATCCATTTTTTCTAGGTTCAGAAAAGTGTTTCACATCCTGCTCCGTTAATGTAATCTGTGGCAATAAGCTGATGTGAAGTCCCGGGTATGATACAGAAAAATAAAGGAAATAACTGACAGTTCAGTCAATTGTTATAGTCATAGATGGTTAAAAGTAATACAGAGCCAAATTTTTTTATGCCATTAATTTGTTTTCATGTTATTATTTAAAACTGTTCCATATTAAGCCATATCTAACGACCTTGTGGGTGGGTCCAGTATTCAACCTTCTATAACACCATAGCAACCATATAGAAAAACACTATATATTACTCAGAGCACCTCAGCATGTGCTCTGCCCTGGCGACTACCCACAATTCCCTAGCATCATGGCGGCAGTTTCTGCATTTTTCTTTAGTAAATATAAAAATTGGCTTTCAGTTAAATGCTCTAATGGCATTGAATGAATGGTTGAAGAGGACAATTTGTCTGTAATGTCTGGCTCTCGCAAGAACATAAGAACACAGTATCGTGACAGTGGCATGCAAACATGCCTGTGCAAACACAAATGTGACACCCACACGTGCACACACGCACCTGTGAAGACTCATAAATCACTCAGAATACAAACAGGTTTAGTGACATGTTTGACTTTGGCAGATGGCTTTGCATTAGAAAACTCTTTCTCTCTCAAGTTCTCACCCCCTCCTTCTCTCCTCCAATTTGTTCTTGTTTGTTCCTCATCGCACTTAGACAAGCTGTCAATTAAACGCTTTGGCTGATAAATTTGCTTTTGGTTTATGTAACTGCATCAATGTTGGGTGTGCGCGCTGGTTTCTGTTTTGACAAGAATATACTGTTTGTGTGCATTTCTATGGCTCGGACATGTATGTATGTAGCGCTGTTCCAAACTCACTATAGAAAGCTGCCTGCTGTCTACATGGGCAGAATTCTGTCAGAGTTTAATGCGTGTAAGTTGTCCAACAAGCATTAGTCGTGTTGCTCTTGTAAGCGTAAAAAAATGTATGCAAATTTTGGGTAGTCAGTGATTAATTAAAATGAACTATTTGCATTAAAATTTCTAAACGTTTATCTAACTTAGATATCATCTTAGATTTGTTTTTACAGTGTTTGTCACAATGCATTGTGGGATTCCCTTTTTATAGAGGCTACATGCAGTGTACATGCCTTGTACTTATTATGGCAAATTTCCTAATAATAGGCAGCATAATGTTCGGAACAGCCGTTGCATCGAGGGCGTGTCTTAAAATGTTGCTTCTGTAGGTAGCTTCTTAGGTTTTGGAACAGATTGTGTGTGTGTGTGTGTGTGTGTGTGTGTGTGTGTGTTAGACAGAGCCAGTAATAGTGGCTGTTTTCCACAGCTCTCATAATAAAATGAGGATTAGTCTTTCCAAGTCCAGCTCACCTTCAGTCTGTCTGCTGTTTTCATACCCTGTGCTGCTGAATCACTACTCAGCTGATGACTTATCCATCTGGCGCTCATCTACTTCCTGTCTCTTAGTCTGAGTCTCTCTGCCTCGCTTTCTTCTCTCTCTGAGTGTCTCTGGAGTGGCCAGTATGTCCTCCCTGTAGAGTTGAGAAATATCCTCTTTCCACTGCACTTCAATATTTCTTCATTTTATTTCAGCCCTGCATAAACGTTGTCTTTCCTCACTCCTCCATCACTTTAAAACACGTTTTAATCAGCGCTGCATATTCGTGACCTGTATTCCCCTTAATGCGCTTTCCATTTTTCTGTATTTTACATTTACATTTCTGGAATCTGTTTCTGTTTACATTTCACTTCTTCATCACAGCCATACAGACCACATTAAAGCCCACTTCCCAGACTTAAGGGAAGTAGGGGAAGGGAAGAAGAGTTCTAAGGGAAGAAGAGTTCTCATTTTAGAAAGTATCTGATTGGACAAAACCCTGTGTAGATCAGGATGAGTCATCAATATTTTTAATGCATTTTGCAGAAAGAGCGAGACTATAACCTTTAAATGTGTGTATCTGGTAAAAGTGATTTTTGTCAATCGTCAGTGTACACGAGTATACAGATGGCCTTAAAGCCAACAGACATGGACTAAAAGCCACAAACTTTGGTTTATATTATTAATGCTAAATTTACAAATGATGATAAGATGTTTTTAAAGGTGCTATGAATTCCTTAAGGCATTTGTAAAGCTTTTTATAGTGGTCAATAAATATGTTTAGATGCTGCTCATGGCTTTTCATGCAACTGCAAGATGAAGTTTTGTATTTAATTAGTTTAAAAATATAGTTTTGACTCGAATGCATTTTAATTTAATTGAGGTAAATTGAAAATGAATGTGATGTAAATGAATCCAATTTAACTGAATCAGATTCTCTCTATTTTAAATTAACAGCCATAATTTAGTTTCTCACAAACATTTTCTCTCCTCTCTCTCTCTCTCTCTCACTTTCTTGTTAGTATTCATGCAGGTCTGCCTGACCTATTAAAGCCATTTGTCAAATAGCATGAAACCGCAACCCGTCCAATCAGCCTTCATTTAAATGCATTTTGACATCTGTTTTCCCAGATGCCACATGGGCGGCCAGGAATCTGACAGTGTAGAGTAGTGCAGAATACTAACATACTCACTGGTAAACCAGCGGACCCACACAAGAACACAGCCAGACAGATCTCTCAATGATAACTCACCTGACAGACACACACAGTGATTTCCTCACTGACAGCATAGAGGATCCTATAGAAGAGAATTTGATGCTCCTTAATATGTTGATGTTTGTTAGTCTTTACTTTGTCCGCCAATCATCAATATCACACAAACAATGCACAGTTGTCCAGCCATCTTGTAATTGACCCTGCTTTAAAATCCCGACTCATTGATTAGTCTTATGCATATTGTTTCCTATAGGTTCTTGACTGTGTGTGTGTGTGTGTGTGTTTGTGTGTGTGTGTTTGTGTGTTTGTGTGTGTGCACAGCAGTAAGAAGTGTTTATTATGAGTGTGTTTTTCTCAGCCCCGCACGGATTAGCATGCCATGTGGTTGGTTGTGAGAAGTTTGTATTTGTTGGAGGAGAGTCAGGTTGGATTGTATAGGGGACAGTCGGGTAAGATGCGTCAGTGTGTGTCATATCGTCACAGTATACTTAGTTAACCAATAATAACCAATTAGTTTCTTTAAGGTACAGAAGCAAAACAACCTGTTTGCCTCTGAGGCTAACAGAGGGTGCAAATGGTCATGAAAATCTGAATTATGTATTTTTTTTGTATTGTTGCAAAAAGTCTTGACTAACATTATAAGTAGGCATATGGAAAAAATAAAATGCTTAATGGAGTGTGTTGCTTATGTGGTTGAACTGAGCAGTAATCATTAAGACCATACATGCTTCCATCTTTCTGTCTTTTCCATCTTCATCAATTCACCTTATCAATATAAATCTGACCATCTGTGTTGTTCAGGCGCCACGTCTTCGCCAGAACTGTGAGACTGATGCATAAATCAGCCGTACCTCATTTCTGCCTGCGGATTCCTCAAAGCGTTCCACTTCTCCAGAGCAGGAGACGCTAAATTTATCATGTCAGTAATAAAAGACAGGTGGCTGATTTGGAAAAAGCGCGCACACACACTTCCAAGTGTGTGTCAGGTCACGTTGCACTTATCTACTTTTTGATTTGAAACCAGGAGGTATCACATTTTGGCGGTTGTCATGATACCTGTATAACAGTGTTGTTTGGTTGTGTTTGTTATGGCAATTGTTGTCAGATCGTTTTGATTTTTTTTTAACCTGAGCCAATCAGAGCCTTGTTTTCTTTTAAAGCCGCTACTGTAAGATTAGGTCGTGTTTTTCCAGCTAGTTGTTTGCAGTGTTAGTATTTTTAAGCAGCGTGATGTTCAGGCTTGGGTGTGAAAAGATTTTGTAGTTGTCAATGCATCATTTTTAACATTCCTTACGAAAGAGCTTATCTTTCATTAATTACCAGCGTTTTAATGGTAGACATCACTATGTATTACATTTTCCATTCGAAGTTTCATTTAATTTAAATGTGAATAATACATAATACATAACGCATTTGGATTATTGAGTTGTGCTTCTCACCTACGAACATTTGTATAAAAAATACCATATATTTACATTGATGGAGGGCCTCCATGCTTGTCCAGTATATTGTATAGCAAGGCTCCGCCCTCAAGGAGCAAATCAGCTCCTGCAGGGTTTAGCTTCAACCCTAATGGAACACACCAGAACCACCTAATCAAGGTCTTTGAGATTACTTTGATATTAGAGGCAGGTGTGTTTGATTGGGGTTGATGGTAAACTCTGCAGGATGGTGGCTCACCAGGACTAGATCTGAATTGCTAGATCTCATGTCGCCCATATAGGGTGAAATCTTTTGGTTTAGTGCAATACGAAAATACCCAGAACACCATAGCACACACAAAGCACCTTAGAAATTGCTCAGCAAATTCTGTGAACCTTATTCGGCCAAGTCCAACATGGCAGAGACATTTACACAGACAAGCATCGCATTTATTTCAGAATATATAAAAATGTAGTTGTTTACTGTGACTTTTAGATGTCTGCCTGTCTCAGTTTGTCTGGCTGTCTCTCTCTCCCTCTCTGATGCATGTTAGCCAGCCACAGGATTTGGGGATTTTGTCAGCCCACTGTTCACGGGTGACATCGATTTCCTCCCTTTTAGCCTGATTGGTGGAAAGGAAGATTTCTGCCACCTCTGTGTCTTTTGCGCTCTCTCTGACCACAGACTCTTCATTTATTCATCATCTCTCTCTCTCTCTCCCTGTCTCTTTCACACACACACACACACACACACACATACACAGACACACACACACACACACACACATACACACACACACATACATACACACACACACACACACACACACACTCTCACTCGGTATTAAAACAGCCTGACACATGAGATAAATGGCTAATGCTTGTGGTTTAACATGTTGGCAGAAGTCATCCATTTTCTTTTAACAGAAGATAACCGTGCTCAGAGGTTTAGTTATTCAGTTATTTATTTTCCTACCCAACAGCAGCATGGCATTATTATTGCGTGTGTTCTGAAGGGAGTTTGTCATTTACGTCAAATCACTTTTCAGCAGCCGCTGTCTGTATCTGTCACTTCGTGAGAACTGACTGCTGGCTTTGTGTTTAAAATAAAAACTGAATCTGTATTTAGAGTCGCCTAAAATCCATCAATTATGTCCAAAGCGATTTGTGGTGCATTCAGAAGGGGAGAGTGAAATAAACTGCACCAGTTTTTAAGTCAAGTCATGTTCCAGGCAAGGAGAAAGGAGATGAATGAATTTAACTTATTTGTAATAGAGGTTAATAGAAGCAAGCATCTATAACATTATGTCTCACTGTCCCTTATACATTTAACAATAATGTGTTCCCTGGGAATTAAATCTGTGAATTTGAACTTATTGCTAGTGCCCTGCTCTGACATTACAGCTGCACTGTATGAGCTGCTGTTTTCTATTCAGAAACTCTAAATGGATTCACTTCTGTTTCAATTCCAGATTCCGTTCTCACTGGTGCAGTTTCCACTCTGGGAGTACCTGAAGGTATGAATATATTTTTTCACTTTCATGCTTTCATGCATTCACATTCTTTCATTCTGCTCTAATTTGGCCCCGTAACATCGCTATAATGAAGAAATAACAGCCTGCTAATGCTCTGACACATTTACAGCTCGGAGTACCACACTTTGACTCAATATCCGTTAATAACTCTTTCTTTCTAGGTAATCTCAAAATCATGCCTCGTTTTATTAGTCACCTCGCTGACGGTTAAACGGAATCGTAATTTCTCGCGAGCTCTGGGTCTCGGCCAAGTGTCTGTTTCCTTCTTCGTTGTCTCGTCTGGGCCACATAAAAGTCATTTAAAAAAAAACAGTTTGTGAGCATGACATCACGTCTCCGGGGCGAGAGCAGAAAATTCCATTAGCGCTCTTGGCCTAGCGACCGGAGCGGAGCGAGAGAGGCATCGGAGGACAATAGCACGTGCAGCTGTGTGCGAGCGTTAAACCGTGATTCCCCGCCATAATAAGGAGTGTCATTCATGGCCGCCTCTTTGTGACACGTTCAAAGGCATTCTCTCACTCCTTCGTCTTTCCTTTTTTCACCCTCTCCGGCCATCTGTGCGGAGTCGTTGGAATGTGAGTCTTTGCTAAACTCTCTTTCTTTCAAAAGCAAGAAAAGGTTTAATGAGACAATGCCACGGGACGCCAGCGTTTGTTTCGTACAGCTGCTTTACTTCATTTATCGTTTCCCAGAATTCCGCTTTTGGTCAGATGTGTATTCAGTTTTAAATTACCATGGAAACACATTTTGTCCAGTGGCAGAAAAGCTGCTCCATTCTCAGATGAGCGTTTGGCTGTGTCCTCCCTCATTTCACACAGCAAACTTTGAGCTTCTGGACTGAATTTGGTTTTTATTCTGACATCCTTGTGTCTGCATGTGTGTGTATTGTTTGCCTGTCACTTTAAGACATGTTGGAGCAGCTGAATGATTCTGCCAGTGTCGCATTAGAGTGTAAAGCAGTGATAGCAGCATAGTTACGGGATTAAGTGCTAAATGCTTTATTTCAGCCATGAGTGTGGTCTGTGTTTCTGTACCTGACAGTTATTCCTAAAAGACCCTGTAGCATAGAAAAACTGAAATAAAACAGCTTGTGTACTCTGTAGATATGCTGTAACATTAACAGCTGTTTCTTTCAACAATCTAACCAGAACATTAATTAACCAATGTCATTTGCATACGTAGCAAAAACACCCTGTTTAGTTATAAAGCTCAGAGAGAGTGAGAGAGAGAGAGAGAGAGAGAGAGAGAGATTGAAAATGTTTGTGAGAAACTAAATTAATGGCTGTTTTGGGTGCAAAAATCCTTGACTAACATTTTAAGCGGACTTGAGGGAAAAAAATATATTATGTGGCCTTTTTGATGCTGTGTGTGTGGGCTTGTGCATGTGCCTGTTTTCGGTTTTCAGCACAACGTCTGCTGTATTGTTAATGTTGGCCACACAGAATCCGTAAAATAACCTAATTCTACAATCCTTGCTAGCGTTTAATGTCAGGAAAACCAAACCCTTAGTATCACCCAACCGCTTCTCAAGTCATTCGCACAAAAAACTTAAGCCCCGGCATCTGAGCGGCAGGCCGAATTAAACCATCTGTTCTCTTCAGCGTATCCCACAATTCCCAAAGTTTATCTACCAACAATCCCCTAAACTCAGAGCTGCTCTGTTACAAAACCACGAGCAGCTGTGTCATTACATCACCAGGGCATGTCTTTCCCACTGTGCCCACTCAGCTCGACGTTTATGTGTCAGTGGATCAAACTCATTCCCATGATTAAGCGCAAGCGTGTCATGAGTAAGTTGTAATTTAGTTGAAGTAACTGGGGCTGAAAGACGGATATTTCGAGTAACATGTAGACAGTGTGGTGCATTCCAGAAAGGTTGCTAAATACATTTTAGATTTACATTTTAGTTCAGTTTGACATGTGTTTACATACCGTAAATGTTTTTAAATTGATCTCCGTTCTGTCCTAGGTTAAACAAACCTTTTTTATGAGTGGGATCAGACAAACTTTATTAAACTTAAAGCTCATTTGGGCTCAGGTTGTAAAGAGTTTAACACGGGCAGATGCTAATTATAAGGTAAATCAAGCCTTTTTTATCCCTCTCGTCCAAGCTCCCTCACTGCACCTTTGCTTGGATATCTTCAGTGGCTTTTAGTAGCTGCCAAAGTCATATTAAGTCATATTAAACATGATTCCTGTCACACAAAGCTGCCAGTGGCCTGCCTCCTTGATTCTCACAGTCCTTTATTAAAAGCATATAACGGCCTGGCTACTGAGATTGACTGTGTTAGTTTATCTAGCTCCATCTTTCCACATGAGTAGAACCCACCTGTTCAGCTCCAGAAATGTTTCTGTCTTTGCTTGTGCAGTAACCGTCAGTCAGCATCAGAACAGCAAACACAACATCACGTGCCTTACATTTAACATACATTTCAACAATGTTACCACTTTATACACTGCTGAAACCAAGAAACCAACATACTGTAGTGTGTAACATGGATTAATATGTAAGAGTTTTTTTTTTTACTTGTTGTTTTGTAATTACATTGGAATTATATTGGAATTCTTAGTCACACCTGTTAATTCCTATATCATTCCGATGTAAGCTTTCATAAGTTGAACGTAACTTGAACGTGTTTGTGGCGGATGTAGCTCATGTCAGGTACTTCCTGACAAATGGCGCTGTGGTCCATCGCTGTGTTTTGATGGGACCTTGCTTCCAGTTTTCAGTGAGTGTGACGTGGATGAATGGATAATCTCTAACCCGTATTTCTTTGATCTGAAAAACAAAGACTCTCCCTTAATCTGACAGCTAATGAAACACACATGATGTACAGCCTAAGAGAAGCTTTGTGTGTGTGTTGGAGTTGGAGGGGATCGTTCATAATTATTTCATGCTGTTATTTCATGCCGATTGTTTTTCTTACTTAGCCGTCAGATGCTGCTGGTGTGGGGCCGTAGGGGAACTCCAGAACTGATCTGCAGCCTGTCTGCACAATAACACCAACCGACACAACACCAGCAAAAACACGACAAACACATACAAGCAGTGCCTGTGTACCCTGAAACTCCACCTCCACCTTTTCGACAGTTCAGTGGACACACACAAACATATTTCTCTTTAATTTACCGCATTCCTACCCACCCACTTTCACCTCGTTAAACTCTAACAACAATTAGGCGTCCTGAAATTGGCGCAAATTGTGTCATTAACGGAGATCCTGTCAAACCTGTCTTACCTGAGTCGTAATTCTAGCGCAACTCTAGCGCCGTACAGACATCTCAACAGCAGCAGTTCTGTTGCAGAACCTATTAAGTTGCCTGGCTAGACAGCATATTAAAGCAATACAGGTGTGCTCTAGGCATACAGGTTGTTACATAAGATTTTGCTGGCCTCGAAGATGCCTCATATTGGCCAAATAAGGCAGCGTTGCATGTATGAAGCATACAGAGCAATCCCAGAATTCATTGCAGCGTGCTCAGTGAAAATTTCCACCCAAATTAAGTTGGTTATACAGCTGGCTATTTACACAGCAGACTGCAGGACAGCTTTCTAAGTTCTGGAACAGTATTTTAACACGCACATTGGGCTCATCATATTCCTCCATCTGTGACTCCCATTAAAGCCCAATATCATTTTCCCCTCGTTTCTTGGAAAACCCTGAATCATCATGTAAGAAAATGTATTTTCCAGTAACTGACAGGGTTTGCATGGGTGTTCTGTACAATAGAACTCTCTGGGACAGTGTTGACTGCTGAGCTCTGAAGTTCTAGATTTCCTTTCTCTCAGATTTTGTCTTTTTGTCTCAGATCCTTGTGGAAAATCAGACTGTGACATCATACTGTAACCGTGGATGCTGGGGTCGCTGTTCTGTCTTATTCCCATGTGTGCAAACACAAGTGCTTTGGGTTGTTCTTTAAAATGTCACTGATAAATGAAATAATCCCCAATTCTCTCTCTCTCTGTCTCTCTCTCTGTTTCTCTCTCACCCTCTGTAGGCCATGTGGTGGAGAAGACAGGGGGGAACGCTGGACTCTTGGCAGGCAGCAGTGTGTGGAGCTGTTGCAGGTGTGTGGGATTAGCTTTAGCGCAGAGGTCTGGGAAAGCAGGAGAAGGAGATAGTTGGGATGAAGTCCAATACCAGGAATATCCAAACTTTACCCAGTCACATTCCTTTATAATTCCGGGCAGGTCAAGATGGTCACATCAGGTTGTCCACCAGCTGGTGCACACCGACAGAGTGGTACAGAAGCAACCAATTAGTGTTGAGGAATCAATAAATGTACCGCTATCTCCCTCTTCTCTCATTGACCTCACGTTGCTCCCCATCAGACTCTCTGTTACTCTCATAGCTGTTGTCAGCAGTCATTGAGTTTACTGGGTCCAAACTAGATCCAGCCTAACTGTGTCCAGGCTTATCCTAAGGGGCCGCAAATGTGGCCCAGGGGCCCTTGCAGCTGTCGAACTCCCTAGTTACCGCACATACTGGAAAACTTCTCAGGCCAGAGTCATAATTTACCGTAGTAGTTACCAGGTATTGGAGCTGCAGGGACCGGGACGCTTCACCCAGGAGGGAAAGAACATGGCTGCCTGCCACGGCACCTGGAGAGCAGCCTTGGAATCGATTTGTGTGCGCACATGTGCTGCCTTGGAACAGATACATTGATTTAGGTGGATTGCAGTTGTTAGCGTTATTGTATATACACAACTGTGTGAATCATGTATGTTGTATCGCAGATGATGGTGTTTGCTACAGCTGCAGGCTTGAGAACATTTGGAAAGGTTTCTTTCTCTGTTCCTCTGCCATGTTGCTATTGTGTCCTTTAAAAAATGTTCTGGGTTCAATATACGTTAAGCTGTTTTGTGACACGCTGTTGATTAGCACTGAAAATAACTTCAGTGTGTGGTTTGATGGAGGTCTGTGGAGGTAAGCATTGCACCAGAATACCTTTAAAATACTGTTTCAGAAGCATTAAATATGTGTTTACATAAAACTAGCATAGCAGAATCATTTACAAACCCCATCTGTTTAAAGTCATGTTTAATTTTTCTGTTAAAAGAATTTAAACAGCTTTACAGCAAATAAAAGAATTTTAATAGTAGTTTAGTTTTAATGTTAATAGTAGTTTAAGAAAATTACGAGGCCATTTTTGCTATGGAACCCTAAAGAAATTGTATGTTGTTCGTCAACATGCTGCAGATGTTGTCGATGGAGCTTAACAGGGACCCAGAACATTCTTCTACAGACACATCACTGTTCAGGGATCACTTAATCGACTGTTAGTCCAGTGAAATTAGCCATTTTGGGAGAACATGCCGTTTTTTCCAGCTTAGGGAGGTTTAAAGCTTGATGTTTGTCAGATCGTTTTTACACAGGGGAGAGGAAACTTCTTAGCATCCTCATTCATGCCAATGGACGTTTATGAACGTTCATGCGCGCTGACGAACAGGTTCATACAACTGATCTGCGTTACCTTTTGTGTTTACATTTATGAAGTTGACTGATGACATCATTGTGATGATGTCATGGCACATATTTAAACTCATCGTTAATGATAATACGATCAATGTTATACGTGGTGCTTGTTTGTATTTGTGCATAAACACAAACGCGAAATATGCTTTTCTCTCTTAGGTGGAGTAGCGGCGTTCGTCACGACTCCGTTAGACGTGGCGAAGACTTGGATCATGCTGGCTAAGGTAAGACGCTGTGGCTGTTGTTTAATTCTTCCATCTACTGATGCCTCCCAGATGGAGAGCAAGGTGAACAAACAAGCGGCCCTAATGTAGACAAATCCAGCAGAAGACAGAGAAGAGGGAGAGAGGACAGAGAGAGAGAGAAAGAAAAACGTTGAATAGACACACAGCTTGATCCAATCGCAGGGTCAGCCAGGGACGCTACTGACGCACAAATGTGTCCAGTCAAGACTCAAAACAGGCCGTCCTGTGTATGAGCATGTTAGATGTCAGAAGACATTTGTATATTTAAGAGTAGTTTCCATTTGTCTGTGGACTTGGATGGAACTGCATTTCAGTGCTCCAGGTTACTGACTGTAAGGTCATGTCTAGCATTTGCATCCTTAATAGGGTAACACATCATAAAAATGGCAAGATAATGGCTGTTGTGAGGATAAAGCAGTCTGAATACAAGTTAAAAACAAACCACAATCTCCTAAGAACATTCTGAGGTCATCTAAGATTTGTTTTAGAAGGGTCTGAGTTTCTTTAAAGCATTCACACATAAGCCAAGACTTGCAAACCGCTCAGAGACCCTGAAAAACTAACCAAGCATGTCTTTTCTTGACATGCATCCATTTTATTGCAATAAACACAAGCAGATCAACGTGCTGGGATGTTTTGCACGGCATAGGAAAACCACACATTTAAATAATGCGGTTTAATAATGCAATTTAAATAATGACCATTGCAGCTGAGCCAATAACAGTTGCTACCTCCTCACATATAACAGCAGTTACTGTAATACAGTATATACAGTACTACCGTTTAAAAACGGCACGGTTGGTATTTTGAGGATTGACCATTTATAATGCAACGATCCCTTCAGTTAAACCAGATCATTTATTAAAACTAAGTTGCACAAAAGGGTCATTTAGAAATCAACTTAGAAAGAAGCGTTAACGTAAGATGAACGACAGCGAACTAAACTGGAATGCAGAGATTAGCCAATAAAAACAGAGGCCATTTACATTGGGCATATGGAAGTCTTAAAGGTACAGTAACAAAATTAGCCAGAGAAGAGTGCCAGAGAGGAGGTGGAAATGAGCATGAAGGTACACTTTAAAGAAGTACTTTCAGAGTATGTGCGTGTTGAAATGAGTGAAGGATGTTTTTGTGCACCTGTCTCCATACAGTATTGGCTGACAGAGTGATGTGTTTTGGCAGTGGAGGTGTCATGCTTCAGGTCATTTCTTCAGTCTGCCTTGTGTTTGTCCAAAAATTTGGCCAATTAAAGAAATAGAGACCTTGTTTTTAGGCAGGTCTGCTGTAGTGCGTGCGTGTGTTTGTGTGTTTTGGCCAACAGACACTTCAGGCTGTTATCCAAGCCCTGTGGGGAATTGTAGCTCACCGGTCCGCTTAATGTACAGGCAACTGATCAGTTCTGAAAGTGTAAAATTTGATAAACGAACCGAGTCTAAATATAGCGCTATGAAACTTCTGCACAGCCAATGAGAAATTGTCTCTTGGGGAGATAGACTGGCTTCTTACACGTTCTGGAAAAAATGTGCACGGTGCCTGACTGTGCAAAACTTGCAGCCATGCTAGGCTCTCCTGGGTGGTTGCCTGGGCATTGCTGTAAGGTTACTTTAAGGTTTAGGTTTCCTGTATGGCTGTTAGCATGTTGCTATGCGGTTGCTAGTGCATTCTGGGCAGGGCAGCTGTTAGATAATGAAGTACTGGCTCAATTCAAAAGAGCCCAGCCCTTTTTTAATACTCTGGGCCCTGGAAATGGCTTGGGTCCCTTCACCCATCTTCCAGGGAAAATCTAATCTAATCTGATGATATAGAGGAGTTACAGCACAGCTCTAATAAACACATACCACAAGTGAGGGCAATACCGATGACTGCCTTTGTAAGCACTACTAGTTTAGCACACAGAAGGTATGTTTATAGACTCCTGCATTAGAAAAAGTGCTTCCCACAAATAGACACCACAAAGTGTGTGTGGTTTCCAGACAGCAGGTTATATTAACTCTATTTCACAATTCCCTGCCGTTTTAAAATGGTTCTGTGGGTTTCTAGAAGAGTAACTGTGAATGTGGATCGTGTAGGAGTGTACCAGGGATAGAACAGAACCACACACAGTGTTTTTGTCAGGAAGCATAAAGACAGATCATCCATCATTTCTGTGTTTGGTCTCTCTCTGTCAGGCTGGGACGAGCACAGCCAGTGGAAACATCCCTCTTGTTTTGTATGAGGTGTGGAGAAGCAGAGGAATACCTGGGTGAGTGTAAATTGCTTCAAATGTACGTTCTAAATTTAAAATGAGTGAATTACTGAAATATTGGATCTTTAACACTCCCTGTTTTTCTATTGGTCAGACAAACTAATAGCCCCACCCCCTAACTCACGTCATTGGTCCATTTAGTGTTTGCAATGTTGCTCAGACAAGTGCATTTACAAACGAATATATTGCACTTAGGCAGTGCTTGCAGCAAACTCGGGAATTCCAAACATCTCGCGGTGTAATATGTAAAACCCTCAGAGATAAAGGGACTAAAAAAGAAAACAAAGAGCAGGAAAGGTGGCTCGGCCACTCTTGTGTAGGGGCAAGTGAAACTGCTCCATGCCTTGTACAAATTGCTCAGCTTTAAAGCTGTAATTACAGTAATGGCTCCAATTGCAGACTAGAGAGGCCTGAAAGTGCTTCCATGTGTGGAGAGCCCCGTGCAGAACTACAGCAAAAGCAAAATAACGGCAATCCAGACAGCTGTGAGCTAACCCTGTTTAGCTAAAACTTTGAAGTGCTACTACAGAGAATTCCAGCCTGTAGCTTTAGTTCACAAACAAATCTGTTGACAAGACTGAATGTATTCGGTACAGTATATTTACAGGAACTGTACTTTAAATTATGTGCAGTGGAATATGACCTGTCTTGGTTTTAGCATGGATGTCTACATTATTTATAGAGCCATTATTAGGATTGTTATTAGACCCAGCTGCTAATGACCGACTGCCTATCACGGCTGCCGGTGTGATGATGTCACGATGAGTCAGTACCTCTAACTGTGACATAACTGCTATTTCTTATGTGTAATTTCCTGCCGTAGCAGGTTGTGGCTGATTTGTGGACTGTGAGGAAGATATAGATAATTAAAAGCATAACAATTAAGCCACAATTAATTCTTAATTATTAGCACCCAAGTCAGATTTAGGAACCACAGTATTATAGAGATTTAGAGGCTGACTGTAGCCAGACAGAGCAATCACATGGTTCGCCCTGGCAACCAGCCACGACTCCCTGGACAACTTTTAAATGGGCAATCATTTAAAATGTAAAAAAAAAATTTCCCAATATTGATATCAGACTTTCGAGGTGAAGTTTGGATTCAGGATTAGTACACATTACACATCACATTAGTACACATCACATTAGTAAATTCAGGATTATTTAACAAGTCTGTATTAAAAATGAAACCTGTGATACACTTTTCTAGTTTCCATTACAGAAGAAAAGGTCAGAACTGACTCAAAGCATGCAAGCGAGGTTTCACATTTCCTCACTCATGCCAACCCCACACTGCACAGACAAACCGTCAGAATGCGTCTTATGCACCCAATTCGTTCCAGGATGAGTGTGTTTGCTTACAGGTTCACACACACATGCTTGTTCTGCCCTGGCATCTCTCTGTAAAACACATGATCCGCGCCGAAGCATGCTGAAACGCCAAGTTCTGCGAATCACTGGAATAGCCCAGAAATCCCTGACATGCTTGGCACCTTGTACAGCTTTGCAGTTGACAAAACTGATGTATTAGTGGTTACACCACTTGTGACCTTATTTCTAAATTTAGAACCACCCCGCCCCCCTTTCCGACCACCATTATCCCTCACAGGTGTGACACACTGCAGAAGCGCTGAAGAGCTGATCCAAAATCAGTTGGTTTTGGTGGCGTGATGATGCACGAATAGAACCAGAATAGGGGTCAATCCGGTATGCAGTGTGAACAGAGCGAAATGGATCAAATGGAAGTTTGGGAATAAAAGAGATAAACAAAAGAAGGTGAATGTAAATAAGACAGAAAGACGAATAGGGAGAGTGTTCGGGTGGGGGGTACAGGGTTACTGGAAGCTTGGGGGACATGTGTGGCTGTCATCTGGTCATCAGTCATGCGGAGGAGCCCCCAGGGGCCAGCGCTTATACCTAAAGCAGCTGGGTGGAAAAGAGCCTTAGGAGACTACAGCGCTGTCACATCACTCTGGCCTCTCCAACATCAACAACCCCTGCACTTCACATTCCTCCTCGAATGCCCTCTAAGCTGTCAAACAACACCGTCAGCCCAGAAATATTGAATACTTGTTTCATCTAGCGTAGTTAATGTTTCATTTTATGCCGCTTTGTAAATTTTATTGACATCATATCCAAGCTAATAACCCACCTACGTTGATCTTGTTGACAAAATGTTTTTTAATGTAATTGCTTGTATAAATCTGTTAAAAATTCAATCAGTGATATAAAAATATGTTGACACTTTTTGTGACAAATTTGAGACTATACTGGTGTATGCAATGAATTGCTATTAATCAAATGAATCAATCAGAGTATAATGTTTCATCTGTTTCATTTTGTAAAGGCTGTTCGCTGGCAGCATCCCCAGGATGACGTTCATCAGCATGGGAGGTTTCATTTTCCTTGGAGCTTATGAGAAAGTGCGTCGCACGCTTTTATAAAAAGTAGCTCCATGGAACAGCGTGGGCCAGAATGGTTTCCTCAACCCACCAGAAGACCCACGAGAAACTGTAAAAAACGGTCAAAAAACAAAATGGCAGGAAGCTGGTCAAGCCTGCATGAGTGAAACTGTGTCCCAGCTTGAACTGGTGGTCTTGAGGGGCACAGCTAGGATGCCTGGATAAAAAAGATCACATAACACATAGGTTTGCGTTCCTGCTCAACATATTGAGTTGAACTGCATGAGTTCTGTTGCACCACAGATCTGTTGAAACTCGAATGTCATTTTTGCATTGGATATATGAAAGCCTACGTGCATTTCTTATTACACAATAAAGTGTTTTTACAAAAGTGCTATTTGTGTTTTAGCAATTGTGTTTTTAGACAGTGCTGGTCACGTATAAGAATTTAAAGCAATGTATAAGAATTTTAATGTGTTTCTGAGAGCAGAAAAACTCAACCCATACAAACGGTTATGGGTTGCTCTATTAAAACTCAACCCATACAAACGGTTATGGGTTGCTCTATTAAAACTCAACCCATACAAACGGTAATAAGTTATAGCAATGTTAATCCAGTGTTATTTTTACATGTTCAGTCAACTGAAATTAATCCGCAGGTTTATTCTTTAATTTCCCTTTCTGATTCATCGAGCTGAAAACACACGCACACAGTCAAACAGAATGCATTCGTTGCACAGATTAGTCCACAGGTGTGAATGTTTGTCAGACCCGTCATGAAGCTCAGGGCACAAAAACAATACACGGCGATTGACTGGAGCAACAGGGGATCGTTTCTGCCCTGTGGGTTCTCAGTCAACAGCTACCTTTCACTGGAATGTGCTCCATGTCCAAACAGTTAAATAATGGAGAAAGATGAGTGAAGCTCAACAGATCCAAACATTGAGAGGGATGTGTAACTGCTTTTCTTGCATTAACAAACCTAGTTAAAATACACCAGAACGGGGATTTAGCCTAAATCCCAAATGATTTTACTATTGATAATATGAAAATATTTTTCTTCAAATAAGGTTGCATGGTTGAGCTTGACACATGCAGGCAATAGTGAGTGTTTGTCTTCCAGGTGAGTTGGGAGTGTCAAAAATAATGTTACTTCTTAGGAGACTTTTAATTTGGGGGCATTATGCAGGAGCAAATCAAAATATGGGGCGCTTAATATTAAAATTGTAATGCTTTTCTGTAATTTACTGAAATTTTATATATTTACAACTATCTATTTTTTATGCTGTTAATTTCATTGTATTTTATTGTGCATAGTTTATCATCTAAAAGTAAAAGTTCTCGATCCAAAGAATATGGGATTTTTGCCTCCAATTTATAAAAACGTAATAGACCACAGACCACAGCGTGTAGAGAAAATGTGACTTTAATAAACAATTGCCATTTAACACATCAACAGTTTGAGCATTGTGGATGTACAACTGTGAGTTCATTTCAATAAATTAAACGTTCTGTAAGAGGATGAGAGTTATGTATAACCTATGTGAGCTAACAGGGGTTTTCACAGTGCTAGATTACACAACTAGCCGGCTAACCACAAACCTTTGAAGACACATTTGTACCGCTGTCAGCATAGCTAAAAGTTTGGGTATCATGTAATCCATTTTAGGGGGTTAAACTGGTATTTGTGGTAATCCAACTTTACCCTAGTTTAGTAGTAATGTTTCACTATTTGGCCTAGAAATACAAACTTGGCTGTTGACATAAACCTGTTATTTGGTATAGGTTAACAAATAAGAACAGTATGCAGCATTAGCGACTAGTTATTAGCAAAAAATATGTGATTAGCTGGTGAATTGTTGAATAAGAAATACGGCTTATTCCCTTTGCATGAATACATTCTGTGCTGTTGAAGGAGGGCCTTGTGTTTTGGCAACTTGTTTGTTGTTAGCTAAACGTTACTGGTAGAACAAAATTTTCTAAATGTTACTTTTGGATGATATCCAAACTGATATGTTATCTCCCGAAATGTGTTTAAAAAGGCGGTCAAACACTTTTACAAATTCACCTTAATGTGACAAAAACACTATAATTTTAAGTGTATGAGTCAAGCACATCGCCCTACACAACATCATATAAGTGCATTTCTGTGTACACATTACCAGCTGAGATAACGGTCCTAATTCTTTTCTACAGTAACTGACAGTGCGCCACAGATACGGTCTACGTATTTTTGTGTGAATTTTGAGTTTGTCAAAACTTCTAGCATGTAAGAAACATTCCATTTGTGAATAAGGGAAATGCACAGACAGCATCTCCCAACATCTGCTCTCAAAACAAAACGTGGATTCTTTGATCTTGCAATAAGGCACTGCTTATAAAAACTGGGAAAAGCGAAAGATTTAAAAAATACCCAGAAAGAAAATATAACCACTCTGTTCTCATCATGCACCAAATAGAGCTACACAATCTTTTGTAAAAGTTATAGAATACATACATTCATATATATTTATATATGAAAACTCTTATGTACAGTTCAAAACCCAAATGTTATAACACTCTGTCATATATTTGCATGCGTCAAATGCAAGTCATATTTCTGAAGTGTGAATTACACCTCCCTGGGGAGGATTTATATCTATATACAATTTTAACGCTCAGACGGGACGTCGTTTTCCCATTCAAGCTCTGCCTTCAAATTCCGGGCGCCCCCGTTCTGCATTCAGATAAATGGGGTCAACATTGTGTGCCCTCAGTGTGAGGTAGCAGTTCTCAGTGCAAAATAAGGATTCAAAAATGAGGGTTTGGTGCGGCGTTAGTCACAGTCCTGATCACTTTCGCTCAGGGTGGCATCGGGCATATACGTGTGCCCGTTGGGTAACAGAGTCTGGGTAACCTTGGACCCAAAGTCCCCACCAGGCAGGAGCTTTACTGGCTGATGGTAGTTCTCTTCAAATGAGGGAATTGTGTCTGACCTGTTCACCAACAATCCTGAGAAAATAAGAGAGGAAGTGAGGTATTAAAAATGGCCCAGAATTTCCCGTTTATCGGGTGAACTATCCTTTAAACCTGGATTTAAGGACCATTATTGCTATATTCCATCAACGTTGAAGTGAAATTACCAATTGGACGCAAATCAATCCACAGCACTAGCATGACAGAATGTAAGTGGGACAGCACATATGGATGAGCTATCTTGATTTATGAGACAAGCATGACACTTCCTGAATATATGGCTTCAATTTATTACCCTAAACTATAGATAAGACTCAGCCAAGAAATATTAAAAGTGACAGCTGAGGGATTAATGAATTTGTTTTCATGTTCATTCTCACCTTTTCGGTCATTGTACTGCTGTAATGAGGGCGCTATCGTCACCCTGTCATGGTTGGTAGGAAAGATTGGTGATTGGCCATCTTTCCTGAGCCCATTAGGTGTGCCATTGCAGTGTGTTTCTCCATTGGTTTGGCTGGGAAAGACTGGTGGTTGGTGTATCTGCTGGTACTCCAAACCTGAAGGGGGCGCTATCTCATGAGGGAGGTATGTACAGTGTTTAGAGTAGCTGGTGCCATTTTCCAAGCAATCTGTGCACACGACTTGACCGTCAAAGCCTAGGTTGAAATATGAGATACGCCACTTGTTAAACAATGAGTTAATAGTTCCAATAACATTTGGACAATTTTTATTCAAGCCAATCCAAAAGCGTTAATACTGCACCATTGTTTTCAATGTGTCTATTAGGCTGAGATCCACCATTGGACTCCACTCGTATACACACATCCTGTCTCTCTGATAAAGTGCCTTGTGAGGACAGGTAACTGGGGACATCAGGAGGGACAATAGTCTCATCTGTTAAAGCAAAGATCAATAGATCAAAATTTCATATTGCAAATCAAAATCGATACTATTCTGAACATGCCAAGCTCTATACAAATAAATACTACAAACTATTCCAGTGAATATATACACACCTGTGTTTACACTGCACTCCTCACTCTTCTTCCTCGTCTGGTAGATAATACACACCCACACCAGTGATGTCACTACAATGCTGGTCACCACGGCAATAACAATGATCCCTATGGTAACAGTGCTGGGGCTTGAGAAGGGCGCACACTCTTCAATGCGCTGATAAACGTTTAGCTGGCAGTGAGCGCGCTCCGTGCCCAGCGTGTTAGACATGACGCACGTGTAACGTCCAGCATCTTCTAGGGTGGTGCTTCCGATCACCAAGAGCTGGTTGCCGGGAGTGAAGTGATGGCGGTCACTGGGTTGAAGAGGCTCTTCCCCCTTAAGCCAGGTGATACGAGGAGGTGGGCTGCCTAAAGCCTTGCACTGCAACGCAACAGTCTCGCCCACTATCACATTTCGATCCTCCATTTCCTGCGCTAGGTGAGGGGTCTCTGTACAAAGGTAACACAAATGGGTTCCAAGTTACATATGGAGATAAAAAAAGCTCGGTAATGGTAAAATCTGGATTTGTAAGCAGTCTTAAACAGTTTTTGAGCTTCATGAGGATTCTTTATATAACCAGATGGCATTCAATTGCAAAATTGCACAAAAACTGCTGAAACTCCTTTAGTCTTCACAAAGGGGTCCTTTTTTGCCATAATGCCTGTACTCTTAATTCCAACATGCCTACTTAATAAATAAATGTACGTATGTATTTTTTATGAAAGACCAAGTAATCTTAGAGACTTAAAAGAGCACTGGTATGTAGGGAATGACTGACCAATCGGAAGTATTTCAGAGAGCTGTATAAATTATTTGATTTCATTCTAAAGAGAATAAATGCACAGGCAACCAACCAAAACTATGGTAGATGACCTGGGCAACATTGGTAATTTGTCTCTTAGGCCTTTTATACCAGACAATGTCCACACTAAAATAATGAGAATAGACAGAATAAGGGCTTTCTTTCTGCATTGTAATTACGCAGTTGAAAGCAGAGCTCAGAGATACTTAAACATACCACTGTGTGA
>JAZGTI010002538.1:0-35808 GCA_036877585.1 Botia kubotai | reverse complement strand
TGGATCAACATCAGGGTGAGTGATTATCACATAACTTCCATTTGTGATTCCCCTTCAAGTACAGACACTTTAAATGCCTCCTCAGACACACCCCACGGCTTCAGGCTGTCAAATGTGTTGGGCTATTTTTTTGTTCTGTAGCTGTTGGTAGTTCTGTAGCTCTGGTAGTTCTGTAGCTGTTGGTAGTTCTGTAGATCTGGTAGATCTGTAGCTCTGGTAGTTTTGTAGCTCTGGTAGTTCTGTAGCTCTGGTAGTTCTGTAGCTGTTGGTAGTTCTGTAGCTGTTGGTAGTTCTGTAGCTCTGGTAGTTCTGTAGCTGTTGGTAGTTCTGTAGCTCTGGTAGTTCTGTAGCTCTGGTAGTTCTGTAGCTCTGGTAGTTCTGTAGCTCTGGTAGTTCTGTAGCTCTGGTAGTTCTGTAGCTGTTGGTAGTGGATAGTGGTAGGAAAACCAAGATCATGGGCTCGATTCCCAGGGAACACACAAACTATAATATAATGTATTGTTTAAAAGTCACTTTGGGTGAGCGTCTGCCAAATGCATTCATGTAAATCGAACCCTTCTGCACGCCACAAATTTGAATGCTGTTTAAATAAGGCGTTTAACTGAAATGTCGCCTCGCCGTGCCACTGATTGGGAACAGTTGTTGTTTACGGTGTTGTGAAAGGTGACATTGTTTAGTTTCCAAAAGTGTTGGACTTCTCTGGGCTTCAGGAGGCCCGGCAGCTCGCCTGTTGAGTTTTGCTTTTTATCTGTCTCCTGCATCTTTCTACTCATTCGTTTACTTCTCACTTCTCTTCCTCGTTTAACATCAGCGTTTGGAACTTCTGTAGCTCGTTATTTTGTAGGTTTGTTTAGGTTGGAATGGAACATGGGTGCTTTCTGCACTAATATCACTCCAGCAAGCTTGTTTTCACAGAAATCCGTTCTCGGCTTATTTTGTCCCATTACGTACATTCGCTCTGCAGGTTTTCTCCTGGGAAATGCTATCACAAACTTAACTCAGAGAATCTAAAGAGAAGACTGTGTAGCCTGATTCATAAGAAAACTTGGTAATGTTTAAGTTATAAGTACAGAGATTACAGTGGTGCGTTGACCAATAGGAATTTAAAAGATTCCATTTCCATCCATCGCACGGATACTAAACTAGTGTACTCGGTTACCAAGGAGACACCAGTGTCAGTGAAGAGCATGCTTCGGATAAAGTGATACAGAACATGTGATTTTTAAAATATTAAACACAATATATATTTTTAGATGTGTGACATTGTGGTAGGAATGTTAATGGCATTTTAAGAACATCATGTGTGTTCTTAATATACAAAAATAAAAAATAATAACGCATACACACTGATCTGTTCCCAGTGTATCTACACATTGTTAGTGGACAAATTAAATAGTGAGAATTTTCTTATTTCAAAATGTCCACAGGGTCAAAAGTGTCCATATGTGAGATTCTTAACTCATTAGTGTCGTTTTAAAAGACAGAGATGTGACTTTAGTCTGCGGTCTCTCTGGTCACCGAGATGGTCTTACTGTACGACTGGATCCAGTGAGACTTTCTGAGAGAGAGAGAGAGAGAAGATAGAACGGGAAAATTAAACGTTACCACATGGCCAGCAGAGACTGTGATGGAGCCCAGATGTGTGTGTATGAGGTGAGCCAGCATTCGCTGCTTGTGGATTGAAACTAGAGCAGATTGAAAGTAATTTTGCTCTCCAGCACTGATGGTTTGGGGCGACTGTGCGGATTGAAATGAGGCTGATTTCTTGCCTAATGATCCTACAGACTCTAAACACATTCAGCCATTGTGGATGAATGTGGAGGACAAGAAGGTTTTGGATTTGATTCTCAGGAGTCTTTTGTGGAACAACTATAAGAATTGCATGCAAGCCCTCTGTTTATGTACACATACACTGTAACAGTAAAACATATACCACTGATTAACTAAAGTATATTGATCAGAGCTTATCGGTGCGGTTAAATTAGGTGTTAGTCTGTAACAGGTTTAGTCGTTAGTAACTAGTCTAGTAGTAGTCTAGTCTGTTTTAGTTGACTATCCAGCTAGTTTCTAAGAACGTTTACATTAAGTGACACAAACATTTTTTCCCTTAATGTTAATAGAACATTTTTTTAATGTCAGATATATCAAAAACGTTATTCTTAAGTTGTTAGTTGCATGTTTTAAAAGTTACAACATTTTTTAAATCTTTGAATAACGTTCTCATAAGCGAGCAATAATGTTAATTAAATGATTAAAACACTGAATTTTTTTTATGTTCCTAGAACTTTCAAAATAACATTTTTAATGTTTGTGTCACTTAATGGAAACGTTAGGGAAACGTTCTTACTACCTAAAATTATTAGCTGGGTCTGATCTTCCGCTCCATTTTGAGAGTGTCAGTATGCTGCTTTGGGCCGACCCTGCAGCCTGCTGTAATACCATAATGACTGCAGCAAATCACAAGCAGAAGATACAGGAGTGTAGCCATCAGCGTCATGTCCAGACTAAACCAGATCACAGTTTAAACACAGTTTTCATAGAATTCTTATATTTATGTGTGTTTGTTCTCCTGCAGGTAGAAAATTGTACAAACACGTATCATCACGGTTATTCTTGACTAGCATGCGTTAGCAAAGACAGGTGACTGAAGAAACATTCTTTGTGTTGTTATTGTGAGGATTACAGTGTGCTGTATACAGTGTTTGCTTTTAATCTGTTAATCTTTGATTTTTCACAATTGATTGGATGATGCAGTCAGATGCTTCGGCTAGTCCAGGTCTGTCTGTTTAGCAAATGTGGAACAGGTTTCCTCAACTCAGTGGGGACTTCTCATGAAAAATGCATTGCAACTTTTACCCAGAACTGTTGTGACAGTGTTTTAATGCAGTAGATAAACAGTGCTGACAAAACTGAGATTTACTGTGTAAAAGGACAAACTCTCAGCTGGTCTGACCTGTTGTGTAAAAATTTGTGCCGACGCCTGCACTATAAAACTGTTATTAATGTTGAGCCGCAGTCCGTACAATGTGTCTGTGTTGAACTCTTGAGTCTCTGTCATCAGTCGTCAAGCGTCTGATGTCATTACTTCAGTGTTTCTGGCAAATGCTGGAAATGATTAAAGGTGTGTATGTGCCCAGCTTTGCCTCTAGTGGTGGAAAATGGAATTGCAAAAGGTTCCTTTGAGAGTGTAAACTGGGTTGGATGTAGTCTCACACAAGATCTGTTCCACACTGCAGTTTACTCTGGTTTAGAATCAATCATTTTGACAGGATGTTTGGAGTTTACGTGTCATATACCAATATAATAAATAGCATGAAAAAGATGTTTTAAATGGTGTGTCAAAAAAAAAAGCCCACAGAGAATGTTTTGCTGGTGGATGTGTTACATTTCTCGTTATCACTTGATCTGGATTCATGCCAAAACTAAACGAAGTCAATCAGTTTGTTTGTGTATCACAGCCTCAGTGTTTTATTCCATCATTCCGTCTCACTGCTCCATAAAAACTGACTGCTCAATAAAATTGCGCAGTCTAGCGTTTCGGTTTTTAAGATATTTTAAACGAACTGACTTCAAAGATTTGAGCATTAATGAAGTGCAGAACTCGTCTCCCGGCCAGAGTCATTTCACAGAGAAAAGATCTTTCAGATGTTTCACGTCTTTTGTAAAATACTTTGGTGGGTTTTTCTTCAACCTCGAGCAGCTGAACTGAGGAAGTTTTAGTGTGTGATTTAAAGTAAACGTTTCCTCTCATGACATCATCAGTTTCAAGTCAGCGGTGGAGATCGTCTTCTGGTCCAGCTCTCCTTCAAAACAGAACAAAACAAATTATAGTGCAAAAATCCACACAAGACTGGAGCACAAACAGTGTTTTGCATGCCAAATGACAAAATGACAAGACTTACGCAGGAGTTTGCTTAAATCTTGTGCTCTAGGCATAAGTGACAGTAAATGTGATGCTTGTCTTAGCCAGTATTCATAAGAAACTGTGACATGCTGCTGCTGATGCACCAGCTTTCTTCTGACTGTTTCCTGCAGGTTTGATTGACAGTCAGAATGTCCACCTGCAGCTGTGAATGGAATGCTAAAGCACTGAGGCTTGTTTTGTGAGTTGCTCATCATGTCATGATGTCTGTGGTTTGCTCGCTGTAATCTCAGAAGTGTTTACCTCCTCTCTTCTCTTGCTGGAATCATAACCAAAAATCATTCGTGTGCACTGCATAAATGATCATTTTCTTTCTCTGTATTTTTGCCTCATTTTCCAGTAAAATATCTTGGCAGAAAAATTTACTTGAGACGTTAATATACAAAAAACATTTTGCCAACAGGTTATGCAAAATAAACTGAATTCAATTTAATTCAGAGAGAAACTCTTTTATTTTTCTTACTTCACTGGCAATTTGTTTTTGAGCATAAATCCCACTAAAATATGATCGTTTTTTTCTGAAAAAAAGTAATATCTGATGTTCTGTGCTTCTGAATCCATATAGATTGTTTTTGAGGATGTTTCCATGGTTTTTCAGATGGTAGATCATTGTGTTAGCAGCGCAAAGGCCATGGGTTCGATTCCCAGCGAACAAACATACTGTTAAAAACTGGAAAGCAAGACAATGTACTTTTTTTTAGCAGTGAAAGAGTGCAGAGTAAAATACTCAATCAATTGTTTAATGTGCTGGTCAGAAATCACTGAAATCACTGAGTCACAATCTGGGTTAATAAGCGAGTAATGCAGGACATGCAAGATTTGTTCAAAATGAGGGAAAGAATCTCGTCAGGAGAGCTTATGTGCGCTAAGGGTGCAGCAGCGCGCGTAGCTTCATCATCTGCATGTTGTGACACGAGTGATATTGGGCTCATTAAACCAGATGACTCAGATGTGCACTGTCCTGCCAGCACACTGCTGAACATCTTATCCGCACCATTTGCTTCTCTCCAGGTTTAGAAAATAATAGAGCGAGGTATAATACAGCAGGACCCCAGACCGGTTGTGCAGACTAGAGAACTGAATGAGAGAGAGAGAGAGAGAGAGAGAGACTTGGCAGTGCAGAGGAATGCAAGCGGCTCATCAATCACTCTCTGGTGTTATGTAATAGGGCTCTGTTGGAGAGGCGCAGATCTGCGCGAACAGCTGCGGCCGTTTTGAAAGTGGCGCTGTGGGAAAGCAAAGAATTCTGCGACAGTTACAGCGCATTTATCCTGCGGCTAACATCAGGATCTGCATTCTCCGAATGATTTTCATATTATAATTAACTTTTGGTGGTATAATACAGATTTGCCAACCTTTGTCTTGTGTCTTACAGGTCTTGCAGCCGAACCCCACAGCCCCATCGGTAGGGTTCAAGCACCCCATCCTCAACCCCACGTGTTCCTTTGACATGCTGGATTTGGTGAGGTTGGCTATTGCATATGCAGATGTATTATGAACATTTATGTTGTACTCCTCATTCCTCATCACCTCAGTAAATTTCTGATAGAATACTATTTTGTAGTGCTGTGGCATCGTGGTCAAGGCACGCAGCTGGAATCTGGAATCTGGAAGGTTTTCATTATTGTGCTCTTGGAGAGGGAAGTAGAGATTTGATTCTGTTTACTGTTCACATCGTCAGAGTTCATTTTGGCATCTACCCTCACAAACCAGTTTTAACTCACTGATTTCTCCCTGGCAAGCCATTTGACAGTTACAGTAAGACTGTGTGCCAGGATTATTTTTCATTCAGTCATGACAGCAAGACATCAGGAGTCCTCCTGGATCAAACTTTACTCTTGTTAGGCCTCACAAACAACAACACATGTTGTTTATAGAGACAGTGTAAAGCAGTAAATAATCAAGATAGTTCCAGACGTTTCCAATCATAACCCAAAATAAAATGAACAGAGACATCCCAACTGACAATTTTAGATTATAATAACTGTTTTCATTATGTAACAAAAACATTAAAATGTTATTTTAATGTTATGTAACTGTAAGTGTTATTATGTTCTAGGAATGTTTTATGTTGAATGTTCTAGGAACATTCAGAACAAACATCCAGTCTTTTAGACATTGTATTAATTTTATAGCTTGGTTACATTTGTTTTAAATGTTTCATTCACAACTTTTGATAACTGGAGAGAACTTTTAGAGAACATTAGCCAATGTTCTGAGAGCGTTCCCTGTTAGCTGGGATGAGTGTGTTAGCAGCTACAGTCGTTAGCTGCTACGGTTGTAGCAGCTCAGGGTGATGTCTGTCAGAAATGCTGGAAACAGAATCATCTGTTCATGGCAGTGTGAACGCAGGTCATTGGAGAACCTGTTATTCGCGCTAAGCTCAGAGTGAAGCTTTCGCATTACACAATGTCATCTACACCCGTAGTGAACAACTGCTGCTTGTGAACAAGCCAAAGGCATCTGGCAAGAAATGTATGTTTGTATTGTCATATTTAACATCTACAATATGACAATTTCTCTCTATGTGGAAAGATTCAAAAGTTTTACTAAAGCCCAACGAATGTGTTGCTAAACTCTTTGGAATGTGTTGACACTAATCTTATTTCTGTTTAACTGTTAAACTTAATCTAATACGTTTTTCTGTTCCCTACTAAGACCCTGTTAACAGATACAAAGCTACTGCTTTCAGGAAAGTTCACCTCAGTCAGTGCTCTCTGTTGGAGTCACTGAATGTTAGAGACTGAAGTACACTAGAGATTAAACATAAGCACTTTTGGTTTTACTGAAAGCTTCGCTGTGTCTTGCCTTGTAATTTCTGTGCAAGCAGGCCCTGTTTACTTCTCACTGTGATGTGCCTTTGATGTGACAGTTTTATGAGGCATGTTTGAGGTGATCTGTTGGAGGAAGCAATTAAGACATCTTTTCCTGATTTAGAAGTGGGAAGAAGATAGCTGTCAACGTTTGAATTGATGACTTCTGCCCATTTATGGGTTTGAAGTTATATACTGTGAGTCTGCATTATATACAGTGTTATATACAGTGAGTCTGCATTATATACAGTGTTATATACTGTGAGTCTGCATTATATACAGTGTTATATACTGTGAGTCTGCATTATATACAGTGTTATATACTGTGAGTCTGCATTATGTGTAGTGTTATATACAGAGTGAGTCTGAATTATATATAGTGTTATATACAGTGAGTCTGCATTATATACAGTGTGTATATACTGTGAGTCTGCATTATATCCAGTGTTATATACAATAAGACTGCATTATATACAGTGTTATATACAGAGTGAGTCTGAATTATATATAGTGTTATATACAGAGTGAGTCTGCATTATATATAGTGTTATATACAGTGAGTCTGCATTATATACAGTGTTATATACTGTGAGTCTGCATTATATATAGTGTTATATACTGTGAGTCTGCATTATATATAGTGTTATATACAGAGTGAGTCTGAATTATATACAGTGTTTTTTATACAGTGAGTCTGCAATATGGCACTTGCTGAATTGTTGCTAAGCAACTTTGTATTATATAGAGCAAAAGAACACAGAGTTTTACTTGAGCAAATCTGGGCACAGTTTGCAACATTATTAAGATCTCTTCTGAAACTCCTGTGGGACCAGTGAACCCGCCTAACAGGGAACGTTCTCTTCAAAAGTTAATTCAAGGTTTTTCTCTCAAAATGTTTTCACAGTAACGTTAGTGGAACGTATTTTTAACATTATATGACATTTTATTATATTATATTACATATATTACATTACAAAGTTATTAGTCTAACATGTTTAAAACGTTACAGAACGAAATGCTTGAACAATGTTCTTATAACCAAGCAGCAACGTTAATACAACGTCTAAAAAAACTGGACGAAAGAGTACGGGAGGTGGCGTAAAGTGAAAGTTTGCAAAGCATTGTGGGTAAGTGTTTATGTGTGTGTGACAGGTGTACACTGTGTGTCAATGGAAAGGGACAGCAGCTATATTTAGCACCTCTGACAAGTTTCCACCAGCGCTGTCAGACTACCACATACCCCATAATAACAGTGTGTGCGCTGCTTTCTGTTTAACAGCGTTTCTCAAGACGAGCGGCATTAATCGTGTATTTTATCGCCACCGTTGTGTTGTGTCTGTAACTCATCTATCAAGTTACTCACTCTGTACTTCTGTTTGTAGTTCTTTGTGTTTCTTGATTTTCATGCATTTGTAGTTCTTTGTGTTTCTTGATTTTCATGCAGACTCTGTGAAATATAACATAATTACTAAAGCATTTTTTGTCTGTTTCCTTAGTAACGTGCACGTGGGTTATTTAATTTCGCCACGAGATGTACATCACCCTGTACTGTACTTCCACCTAGTGGACTACACCAACGTTACAGAGGAAGAGCAAATTGTCAGGTGGCTGGGCTGTGTTTGAATTGGTATACTACTACACTTATCCTGTAGTATATAGTATGCATACTGACCCCAGAATGCAGATTTTCTGAATGCATATATCAAGATATTTAAATGCACATTAAGGAATTTTATGTCTTATATGATGATAACTAGACACCACTTACATGCAATTAAGTCATTTGCCAATAATATTACTATTTCCGAAAGATTCCATAACTTTCACTGTTTCGCTTATTTTTAAGTGATGTATACTATTCAGTGCATACTATTTAGTGTAGGCTAGTATTATATTTCAAACATAGTTTGGATTCTTTGATGTTGAAACACTAAACCGTACGTTTCGAAATTGTATGGATGTGTCTAAATTCTGTGTATGCTGTGCCCTAACTCATGTTTGCATAATTACACAACCACATTAGGCCTAAAAGCTTTTGGAAACCAGTCCTGTCGTTTCAGATTCACTGACAGACTGTAATATTTGAAGGGAAACGTTTGACTGAATGTTCTATGAAGGGGACGCAGTGGTGGGTTTCCCTGTCAACACTGTCTTCTCAGTGGCAGATGAGAGCAGACAGGAGGAGTGCTTTAAACTGCCAACAGAATGAAATTTAAGACTCTCTCCCCCCTCATCTCCTCCAGTCCGAGCGCACGTGGTTATTCCTGGTGTCCCCAAGATTTATGCTGTTAATGCTGTTCTTTCCTTCGCTTTGAGACATTGTGATAGGTAAGACGCTTATGTGTAAGATCTGCATGACCAACAGGTGCTACACCTGTTAAGTACACTTCAGCTGGATTTGGGGTTAGTTAATATGCTTGTTATCTCCCTGTAAATGAATCATTTTTACATTTAGTTGTCTAAATGTACATTTAGTTGTCTAAATGTACATCAAGCTGTCTGCCCGGTTTGTAACTTTCTTTGACCTTTGGGGTTTAAATACACGGACAGCTGTAGCATTATAATATACATTTAGAAACAACCCCTCGTCTCTTAAAATTAGGTTGTTATCGAGCTAAATGTTGTTGTTGTTATTTTGCTATACGCATTATTAAAAAATAATTAACCTCATCACCATAGTAACTGGCAATAATGTACTGTTAAAATGTTGTTTGTGTTTTGCTCTGAGCATTGATAACCAAAAACTCGTCACAATAAATCACTAACCAAAAGAATATCATTTTTTTTAAGTTACATTGATTTTAAATATAAAATTAAACGTGTAACATTTTAAACGCTAAAGTGTTAAATGTTATACTGATGTTAAATGTTATATAAAGTGTTATACTTTCTAGTATACTAAGTTTGAATTGTATTTAGTATAAACAGAATGTATCTGTTTCGTTCTCTGTATTATAAAGCGATACGCAGAAGTATTATACAATGTCGCAAATCCTCTCATGAATATTAATTTACTCGCGTGGACGTTGATTCGTAACGCGCCTGGTCACGTGATAATTAATATTCATGAGCCCAGCCTTCTCCGTAGTGGGATTGGCAGGTTCGCTTCCTATCCAGGAAGTTCAATATACCGAGTAGTGATTATACGCGCTTTAGCGGTTTACGGTGATAAATATTGATAACGATAATCGTGTAATACGATGAATATAAACACAAATAAACGTCTGAATTGAGACAGGTAGGCAGCTTTTTAAAATGCCTTTCTGTTAGCGACGTGAAGCGCAAGCTGTTGTGTTAAACGGTCCATGTGTAACCCATAGTTAAAATCATAATAATCTGTTTGATATTCTGAGGCAATTAATAAAGTGTGAGATGCTTTTGCTTGTTTAAAGGATGTGTGTATTTTGAGGAACGCATCAGTGATGTCTCTGGGAATAGAGGATCTGAGGTTGCTATGGCAACGTGTCATCAATGAATATCGATTCAAAAATTGATCGATTCTAAATTGAAAATCAGACAAATGCTTCATTATGGTGCTTTTAATATTTACAGACAGTGAACAGGCATATCAGTTGTTTTTAAGCATACATATACACCCATATGTTCTGGACCGAAAGCTAAATTAAACCTCCTTTGACTACCTTCTCTCAAGAACTGTATCTGCTGTACCTTCTCTCAAGAACTGTATCTGCTGTACCTTCTCTGAAGAACTGTATCTGCTGTACCTTCTCTCAAGAACTGTATCTGCTGTACCTTCTCTCAAGAACTGTATCTGCTGTACCTTCTCTGGTTTTCAAGAACTGTGTCTGGTGTGTTGTTTTTCAGAGGCAGGGGATCAGAGACTCCACCATGCCAGGGGACGAAGTTCGACAAAGGAAAGGAGGAGGCCGCAAAAAGTCCAAGAAGGGTAAAGGGAAGGGTGGCTTAGATCGGACGAGCAGTCTGGATGGCCAAAATGACATGCTCTTACCCCCTCCCGTCACACCACCCAAGAAGTCTGTGGAGGAGAAGCCCAAAACAGCCCAGGCTAAGATAGAGGATGAGTCGGGCATCTCTATCTGCCTGCAGGTGCTGTTCCCCTACCTGCTGGCTGGGATGGGCATGGTGCTGGCCGGCATGGTGCTGGACAGTGTGCAGGTAAGACTCCTTTTGGGCTTCATAGCAAACATTTTGTTTGCTATTTCTTGCATCTTTCTTTATGTACTGTACATTAAATATTATATAGCGATTGACAAAAAAACATTTTAAGTTGTTCAATTATTTCCATTAAGTTAAAATGTTAAAAACATTATTTTGGACTTTGTATTAACATTTTATACACATTAACTTTGTATTAACATTAATATTGCTTGGCTATCAGAAGGTTATTCAAACATGTTTTTAATTCTGTTATTTTATTTAACGGTTATATATAACGGAAAATAATTGTCACTCCTCGTCTGAGTGCTTAATTCTGTTCCGTACAGACAAAGTTTCTCTTTGCCTCTTTAGTTTCTTCTTTATAACCACGAGACACCAGAAGAGAATTAGCAAATTGCTGTTTAACAGCATTTTCGAAGGATTATAGCATAACGCTATTCCTGGTATTTCAACATCCCAAAAGATTTTATGGAAACTAGCCGTATATATTGAGTTCCGGGTGTCATCTGTACAAATGACAGAGCTCAAAACATAACTGTTTTATCTTCTTTCCATAAATATATATCTCTTTCAGGCATGAGCTAAAACACACCTTCAATTATGATTGTTATATACTATGTTTAAATGTGATCGTTACTTTCAGAATTACTGTAGGCAGTGTTTACAGTATATAGCCAATGTGGCATATTGTAAATGTACTGTAAAAAATGCCCTCCGAATTCACGTGTATTCTGTGCCTTAAAAGAGTCGAATCAGACTGTCTGATGCAGTGATGTGCTGATGGTAGTGGATCAGATCACAGGGCTGTATTAGTGATGTAGCCTCAGATTTGCTGCATCATCGTGGCACTCGCGACCGAGCGGTTTTCTTTAGCTGAATCATGCCGCTCGCTGTCTGTGAACTGGCCACCGATACACTGATGAGTAATCAAGCAAGACTGCGTTTACAACCCTTATGGGCTCTCAGTCTGTCTTTGTTTCTCACACACACACACTTGTTCTCTCTCACAATCTATCTCTGCCTGTCTTTCCCCTCTCGTCTGGCTGCCGAGCGCGCAGCGCATTCACAGCTGATAAGATGAGTTCAGTAGTACGTCAGAGGGGACATGAGCAGGGAGGCAGAGCTGGACAGAGCTAGTGTGAAGACAGACTCGCTGAGGAGATGGAAGTGGAAGGAAAACAGTGGATAATAGGAAAGAAACAAGGGTTAGACAGCTAGTCATTCAGAGAGCCTGATTCAGTAAGGGGGGGTGAAGAGGACTGCCCACAGGAAGAGGAAAAAAACATCTTCAACATGTGTTTCTGTCACCTTCTGGACCTGTTAGACTAGACCTGGTGGTGAAGTGACTTACGTAGACTAGCTGTTCAGCTGAATATATCTTGTGGGTCAAGACTCCTGTGGTGAACCGGGGACACGAGACAAACACTCTGGATGTCGTAGGACTTAAATGCATGGATGTTCCAGCAGACTGGAAGAGGGACAAAGAGGTAGCCGTGGAATGCTCCAAGGACAAATGTCGTACGCTACTTAGTGTTTCATTTTAAATGAAACATCAATAAAGAACTAGGATGAACTCGGTTTTTCAGATGCACCAGACCAGCTTTTTGGGCCCTTCCTGTTGTGGGACAATCTAAAGACAAACTTCAGTGAGATAAATGCTTTATTGTTCAATCTTAAAGTACATTCTGTTTTGTTGAGTCATCATATTTTTCCTCAGCCTCAATTACTTCATATTCCTCTTGAGTCGTCCGATTCTTTTGTTCTGTTGAACTTCAGCTATTATACAAATACTTCCGGGAACACAGGAGCACCTCAGCCAGACCTTCTGCGTCCTCTCACAGTCCTCACCGGTCTGGTGTGGAATGGTGATGAGGAGATGGTGGTCACACAGTTAGAGCTGGAGCTCTGTTATCAAGGGAAGAAACTCAGAGGTTTCACCTGCAAACTCACACGCTCGGCTCATGGCTTCCTGCCGGAGAGCTCGTACGTCATCGCGGCGCAGGTCCTGCTGCCGTACCTGCTGGGCGGTCTGGGAATGGTGGCGGCCGGTATCGTCATAGACATCGTTCAAGTATGAGCATTGTAGACAAGTGCTGGTTAACGCAATTGTTATGACGTTCTCTCGCAACTTCAAAATGATCGGAATATTACTGTGTGCGTATCGCAACAGTTTGCAGTAACGGAATGATTTTCAAAAACATGTATAATCAGTTTTATGCCGAAGAAATGTGAAACACGAATATGGGTTATATCATTTTTAGTTTTAGTACATTTAAATATAAATTGATTTTACAAATTAAAGCCTGATTGTATTGTGTACCGTAATCGCATTATTTAGCATGTTATCGCATATTAGCATTTTTCCTTTAATATCGCACAGCCCTACGCAGAACAGAACTCTTACAAAGTTTACTGTGGCTGTGATGGTATCAAATGATAATTTCATAATATTTTAATATAAATGCCATAAAGAACTTCCAGTAAAGGTCTTTTGTTCTGCTCCTAGAGAGAGATGTGGTTGGCATGGGCTGTGTTTTGTGCTTGTTAATTGAATTCCCGTGGGGGCGGGTGAGTTAGAAGCGAGTGATAAACAGCTCTTGTTTCTAGAAGGCTGAAAGAGAGCAACAGAAATGGGCGAGTTACCAGGACAGAGCTGTGGAGTGACACATGGCCCTCCAGGCAGCCTGGACCACACGGGTGGTAAAAATACCGGCCCTGGCTGGCAGGCACCGGTCTCTTATCTGTTCATTTAAACATTATGGCTATTTTTAGCTGCTTGAGTGGGGAGCGCTCAGCTCGTATGTTGACACATACTAAATATGGCACAACATTAAGAAGCCATTCATTTTCTGTGAGGCACTCAGATTTGTGTTAAAGTTTGTGCATTTTAAGATGAGATACGATTAATTTTGCTGATGATCCAGCTAACAGATTTAGATTGTAAGAATGTTTCCCTAACATTGCTATTAAGTTACAAAAACATTAAAAATATATTTATTATTATTTATATTAAAAGTCCTAGGAATGTTCAAAACGTCCAGTTTTTAAGACATTGTATAAATGTTATCGATGAGTAAAAGAACATTATTCAAACATTTTTTTAATTCTGTAACGGTTTTAATAATTTCCACTAACCACTCAAGAAAAACGTTTTGATATACAACCTTGTTCTACTAACGTTACTGCAAGAATGTTTTTGTTAACGTTGAGAGGTTTAGAGGTTGTTAGCCAACATTCTGAAAAGTTCCCTGTTAGCTGGAGACTACCAACTACCAGCAGACGTGTGGTAACTGACACACAGTTTAATTAATCTGTAATCTTTTCTGTATTTTTCATTAGGTAATGATGAGTTTATTTCGGGCCAGCACATTCAGACTTCACTCAGTTTAACAATATTAACTCCCAACTCCCGACAAACATCTCATGTGTTGAATGGAATATCAAAGATGAGATTTGCTTCTTGTTTCTTGTTAGTATGTGCAGTAAGATATTCCACAGTAGAATTCCAACAGGGAACACAGTACGGCACAGTCCGGCTAACGTAAAAAACTAATGTAATAAAATAATGTCACAATGTGAAATCTCGTAATAATTTATGCACAATATTTCTTGCTGTACGTTTTGTAGCGTGTTCAAGTAGCGTGTTTTAATCAACTGCTGGTAGCGCATTGTGTTAGCAGCACAAAGGCTGTGGGTTCGATTCTGGGGGAACACATGTACTGATCAAACGTATAGTTTGAATGCACTGTAAGTCACTTTGGATAAAAGCAGCTGCTTTACAAAATGTAATGTAATATAACGTAGTACAATCATTTGTTTTGGAGGATAATTATCAGGTTGGTATTAAACACTAGTACAAACTAGAATTGTTATTAATACAGTACCGAGGTTAGGTCAACCTCAGTGCAATAGAGAAACAACATAATAACGTTTAAATTGGTTTGCATAAATGTTGTGTGTGAATGTGTGTTCCAGCACTGGGATGTGTTTAAGGTGATCACTGAGGTCTTTATACTGGTTCCTGCTCTGGTGGGGCTGAAGGGAAATCTGGAGATGACTCTTGCCTCTCGTCTCTCTACTGCAGTATGTAAAATACACCTCAGTGATGTTTGACTTACTGTGTGTGTGTGTATATCGCTTAATACCGATCTCAAGGTGTAACTGTAGTATTTAATAGCCTAGAGGTGCTCAAATATGCCTCAATAATTAAATTAAGAAGCTGCAAGATGTTTCACCATGATGCTGTTTTCTCCACCTTAGGCTAACACCGGGCAAATGGACGACCCCAAACAGCAGTGGATGATGGTCACCTGTAATCTCGCCCTTATTCAGGTGGGTGTCGCAGACGCAGAGACCTGACGGGTTTTTAGCAAACAGACTATTTTCTTATAATTTTGTCTTGATTTTTCAGTAAATTAACATCCTTAAAACAAGAAAAATCTGCTTGAGAAGAACAATCGTGACGTTTATGCTTAAAATGTTAAGACGTTTTACAGGACAAGACAAACGCTACATTTTTGCAGATTAATTTGATAGGCAGTTTTTAGCTGTCAAATAACAAAGCAGACATTACAAACACGTACAAACGTTCATTAAACATTTGTTGAAGAACTCCGTGTCCTGAATTTCAATGAGATCTCATCATGGAAACTCATTTTAATCAGCACTGGTGATGATGTGAGGCGGTGATGATGTGAGGCGGTGATGAGCTGCAGTGATGGCTCTCTCAGCTGCTTCAGTACCGTGTGTGGATGTCTTCCACAGGTTCAGGCCACTGTGGTGGGTTTCCTGGCTGCTCTGGCAGCCGTGGCGCTGGGTGCTGTGTCCAGAGGAGGTGTGGAGCTGGACCAGGCAGCCGTGCTGTGTGCTAGCAGCGTCACCACTGCGTTTGTGGCCGCCCTGTCTTTAGGTACAGCAGTCTCTGTCCCCTAAAGTTCAAATCCAAATGTGCTCTTTTTATTTTCCTAATAAATTCATCAGTTTAAGTGAAGAAAGAATATTTGTTTTCATAATATTTTATTAAAGCTGCAGTCCGTCACTTTCGCCTGTGTACTGCCATCTCTGTTTGAATCATAAAATTGCAGGTTACTGTATGTACTTTCATTATGAATCAAATCCATGTGTAGTCCCCCCTACATTATTTTCTCTCTCTCTCTCTCTCTCTCTTCAGGTCTGGTGATGATCGGTGTGATCATTGGCTCCAGGAAGGTGGGCATCAACCCTGATAACGTGGCCACACCGATAGCAGCCAGTCTGGGAGATCTCATCACACTGTCTCTGCTGGCTGGAGTGAGCAGCACACTCTTCCAGTACAGAGGTGTGAGACCATCTGCTCATGAGCTCATCTAGACTGTTATATAACCCAACCAGGTCTACTTCAAAATATATCATACAAAATATAACACTGTTACATTACGTTATTTAAGTTCAAATATAATACTTAGTGCATCATAATACATAGAGGATTTTTGCTGAATACATAGACAAATTATTTATTTTTGCATTTTGACTATTAATAACTGTACATTGGTGAGAGCTGTTTAAAGTTTTGCCTCCTGATTGTTTGGTTTCTTTATATTTACCTAATATTACCTTACCTTATATTTAAAAGCTGTGCACACACTGAAAAACAATCGTGAAGCCCACAGTAGATGTTAATGTTAAAAAGTCACGGTTGTTACATCAAGGCACCAAAAGGGGGCAGTAGTAACGCACTAAATATAACTGGTTAAGCAAATAGACTTTTAACTATGCAAATGTAAAACCTTATATACATGATTTGATACAGATACACTGAGTGTGTGTGTGTGTGTTGGGGGGGCTGCTCCTCGCTCTGGGAAATCATCTGTCAGATATGGAAATTTCGAAAGTTCCTAAGAGGAAGTAGTTACGTGCACTATGTTCCTAATTGGTGCACAACAGGAAGTGCTAATGTTGAGTCCCTAACGACCTGCATTTACATGAACGCACACACTTTAAGATTACGTTCGGTATTATTGTGTGTTATTGAGGGCTGGCATGTGGCATTAGTATAATGTGAAATGTGTGTGTGTAGATGTGTGGTATTTGTCCCCACTGGTGTGTGGATTCTTCCTGCTTCTCATTCCACTGTGGGTGCTCATCGCCAGACGGAGTCCACAGATCAAAGAGGTTCTGAGGTCCGGCTGGCAGCCTGTTATTGTGGCCATGTCCATCAGCAGGTACAAATACACATACATACATTTACATGTTCATACATATGTCAGCATAAGATTCATATCAACATTCATATCATATATTCATATCATTTGTATCATATTAACACAGTATATATTCTGTGTATCAGATTAACACATTTCCAGGTCTAGAACGTCCATTAATAAATTCTTACAGCTGGAGTGTGTAAATGTTTTTTGTTTATACTATTTCCTACTGAGTGTAGTATGCAAACACAAACACAGCTCTTACCCGGCTAACAGAGACTGTTCTCAGAACTGTGGCTCCCCAAAAGTTATATATAATATATAAAAGGTGTTAGTAGACTGTTTTAAAAATGTCACCGAATTAAAACAAATGCTTGAATAATTGTTGTTATAAGTTGTTATAACAACAGTTATAACTTGTTGTTATAAGTTGTTATATCCATGCAATTTCTAGAACTTTCATAGTAACATTTTTAACGTTTTTGTTACTTAATGGAAACGTTTGGAAAACATTACGACCTCAGATTGTTAGCTGGGTAAGTAAGCCATTTATAGGTTGATTCCCACCAAAAGTGGCTCTTGTTTTGTTGAATTTAATTCATTTTTCTCAATGAAAGTTTTGGTGGTCTTATTCTTGATAAGACTGTGAGTGATCCAAACTTTGAGGGCATGGCCGTCTTCACACCTGTTATAAATGGTGAGTGCCTGTCTATCACATTCACTTCTGTTACACATTCACCAATTATTTCGTTCGAAATGAAAGGCAGTTCAAAATAACAGATATCTTGAATAATACGTTTAAATATTTGTTTATTTTAAGGCCTTTTTCCCTCGTCTCAGCTCATCTCATTCTCGTGGTTTAAATTACCGCTCAACTCTTGTATAAAGCAATCACACTCAACTGCCAAAATAAAAGCAGTTTCTTTCCAAATCGCCACAATAAATCGGGGCACTGGATCGGTTTTTGACTCTCTGTTGTACATGAAAGAACTGAAGTATTTTGATGGGAGTTTTAATAGTGCGGCTGAAAACCCCAGCTGACTCTGTCAGAGGTTGAATTTGTTTAGTTTATCATAAAATATCACTTCAGGAGATGTGTGATCTCTAGCAATCTGGTTTAGATTTCCACTCTGTGGTCCACAGCTGCACATAAGCAGTATCAATACTGTCCCTTTCAAACAGTGACACAACTCCACGTAACAATATGTTCCCGGAAACTACACCCATCCTACTGGGAACAGACTTAAATAAAACTGTATAATCTGTTATTAAATGTAAAGACGTAACTCTGATCTCTGAGCAGCGAACATCTCTGATCTCATCCGTAGTTATTCGTCTGCGTCTGGCACACGTCAAACGATTTTTCCAGTTCTATCTTGCTTAAACGACCCTTAATGAAGAACACTAACTGGCTGTGATTCAGGAAGACTAACTTAATACCTCATTAACCAGTTTGATATTCATACCATGGAATTCTCTCCTGCTGTCATTTGGCAATTTAGCATTATGAGCTCAATGTAATATGTGGAAAAACTATTCGTTGTTCACATAATCCTCTGATGGAGGTGGAATATGATGAAAAATGTATATTTAACCCAGCGCGCATACTTGCTCGGAATGCGTACCTGTCACATGCATAGTTCTGTTTGTTTTCAAGTGGAATTTGAGACTTATATTTTCCTCTGTATTTTCAGGTGTGGGGGGAAATCTGGTAGCCATCCAAGCCAGCCGGATCTCCACCTACCTTCACCTCTGGAGCGTACCTGGAGTGTTGCCCTATAAGATGAGTCAGCACTGGCCCAACCCCTGTGTCACATTTTTCTCCTCAGGTAAGGTCTGAAGTGTCTAAGCGTCAAAACTAATTCACCTCACTTCTCATGCGTTTCAAATAAAGTCAGTCGTTTGAATTTTTCATTGTCATTTTGAGATTGAGTTCTCTGGATCTGGTGTCACTTCACTTCAGGTGTGAACTCTAAATCAGCGCGGGTTCTGTTTCTGCTGGTGGTGCCCGGACATCTGTTTTTCCTCTTTGCCATTCATATGCTCCAGGGGGGTCACACTGCCATCACTCCGACATTTTCCTGCTGCTACCTGAGCGCTGCTCTGCTTCAGGTGAATGTTAGGAACCGTTCACATCGAAGACAATAATGTTGACTACAAAGTTTTAAAAATCATTCTCACTTTAAGAGAATAGCACACCACAACTATAACGAAAAAGATACAAAGGAACAATATTATTGGGATCATTTTTTCCCAGTATTTTTTCCCTGCTGATGAACGATAAAACATTCACAGCCAAACAAAATCCATTAGATTTTAATCCATTAATGCGTAAACTTAGAATAAGCAAAAAATGATGATCCGTTAGAGTGGCGCTTACATATCTTTTGGTATAGTTATCTTTATAGTTGTCACTCATGGTGTGAGCAGGCCTTTAGTGGTGTTTAATCCTATTTCAGAAAACAAGTTAGATTCACACTGACTCTGGATCAGTTGAAATATGAAACAAGAACTGAAGGTGAAGTCAGTTACGTTTCGTTGAAAGAATCATTTGTAGATTTTGACTTATAGAAGTAGTTACTTCATGCGGTAGTTTTTAAAAATTCACTCAACATGGCATTTACATTTAACAGATTTTGTACTGTAGTCAATGGAAATGAATGACTTATTTTTTGCTCCCAAATAAAGAAAATCAAGGTGAAAAAAAAACATTTTTCTCATTCACATATACGTCTATTAATTTTGTGTTCATGTTTTCAAAACGTAGAAATTATCCTGCAGTGTGAGTGAAAGGACTCGTCACTGTATTGAATGGTGATTTTTTTTTACTTTATATTAAATTTATTGCATCTAATAAATCTATAGCATTAATATACGTGTTGCATTATGTTTGTAAGAAAAATAATGTTCGTCACCAGTTTTTGAGACTCACAAAGTCAGTTCAAACCGATTCTTAAAAACGCTGCTAATCAGATGCATTGTTCATTTTTACAAGTTGTTAAAAGATGAAAGAAACAAAAATACGTTTTAAAATCAGTTTCATGTTGTTTGTCTCTCACAGGTCGGGATCCTTCTTTATACAGCTGACCTGATTGTACGTTTGATGTGGAGGAAAGGTCTGGACCCTGATAACTTCTCCATCCCATACCTGACTGCACTGGGAGATCTGCTGGGTACTGGTTTCCTCGCCCTGTGTTTCCGTCTGGTTATGTTAGTGGAGGGGCTCGGCCTGTAAGATCCTAACAGGCCTCACGTATCTCCACTCCTGATGCCCAGACTGGCTGCAGTGGCATTAATAAAAGTTGGGGAATGAAGTATGATAAGGGGACAAAGTATGCACACTTTTGTGCTGTTGGGTTGAATTAACTGAAAACTAGCAGGAAACACCTCAACATGGCAGTCAACATGATTTCTCGATCTCTGTGTTGTCCTGTTGGCTGGATGCTATTACTGTACATTAAGATGTGACGTTTGGTGTGGCCATCATACATGTATATTCACAATTTTTGAACGTGCCATGTATAAAATTCATTTACAAGCTGTACAGACCCAGAAGGATTCTGGGATATCCTGTTCCTGGAGTTATGATATTTTAAAATCGTAATGATGGATTTTTAACTATCAGTGAATCAGGATCTGTTTTAATATACATGGTAAAGTCTCTGTGGTTTGTCATTCTGTCACTGTTTTAGTAAACGCAGGTCAGAAAGGTCAGGATTGCTGCTGGATATGTCACTAAAATACAATACAACTATATTGTACAAATATACAAGTAAATAAAGTCTCACTGTCTCTGTTTGTTTTTTACACCTGAAATTTTTTCATCAAATGAACCTGCTTAAAAAATGACAAAACAGTAATAAACGTCAGTAATAAACGTTTCATGAATAAACTGATAATAACAGTAATGAAAATGTTTTATTTAATTTATTTGTAATATCTTCACTCTTGAGTTGTAATCATTTACATCATTTATCTACAGTTTGTATTGTGGTGCTTAAAAAAACAAAAACAAATAACTCCATTAAATTAAACTGGTTCTTATATCAGAGACCATTTTTCTTCATCTTTCAAAGGAAGATTTCATACTGACTAGCGCACGTTAGCATTCACAGTTCCGCAGTACATGTGCATGACCACAAGATTTCCAAACGGGTGCAAACTGATGTTACATCACAGATGGCAAAAACTGTTAATTACCCCACACATAACAGCTCGGCTCAGAATGGCTTCCATAGTCTCACAATCTCATACATCATGAATCAAGCTGCTAAATACATTCAAAACACACTCCAGTAACATTTTAACAAGACAACGTTGTTCATGTACCTTTCAAATCTACAATCACAATTAAGTTCCTGACAATAAAACCTGTTGACACACAGGATGCATGAATGAAAGCATCACCATTTATACTGAATTTGAAATGGAGGCTAGAAAACATTTGTTTTAACAGAACACCGGTTTCAGCTGTAATTCTGAGATGTTGTGTAATGTGCACAAGACACTCACTGTGCACCAGTGTGGATTCAGCCCAAAGAAATGTCTGTCTGTCAGCCGAATATTAGTCAGACACACTCTTAATATTAGTCAGATATTCTCATGAGATTTCATCATTTAGCTGTCGACGTTAGTCATTAACCTTTCCAATAATTACATAGAAAAACTTCCAAGTAGGAAATGTGTAATTTCTGCACCACAGATGACAGCAAATATGACTGTAAATTGTTTTTTGGAAACTTAATGACATTAACCCAGCCGATAGTGTGAGTTTGGGGGTGGGGTTATTTGTCCAACCAGCAGCAGAGGGAAGAAGTGTTAAAACTTGTTTGAAAACTGTTATTTTTGCAACTCTGTTTGGTGTGACCAATGACAAAAGCACACGCCACATTTAACAAAAAATTAAACAAAAAAATGTGTTTATTAAACAAAAAACATTTTATGAAGTCAAACTATGATTGTAGCAGAATATTAAACTGTACTGGACTATTGCACAGCGATTTCAAACCCTGTTCCTGGAGAATCCTTGACAATAAACATTTCAAATGTCTCCTTTAGCTAAAACATTAGCATAAAAAAAATTCAAATTGTTAGTGGAACATTTTTAAAAAATTTCATTAAAAAAAAATTTTACTGAATACATTTTGATGCTTTTGATATTTAAAAGGAAAAACATTCTTCCAACCCAAGGTCTTGGAGTACTCTACAAATGAGACACAATCTACTAACATGTTTGATCAGGGAAACATTCCAGATGTGTTCTCCTGGTTCTCCAGGAACAGGGTTGAAAGCTGCTGTTACAGCGCTCTTGTACAGATTCATGTGTAACTTTCTCCTAGAGAACTTCTTAGGGATGGATGTCATAGAAGCTAAGCTTTACTCACAAACTCAAACAGATACTGGTACCTCATTACAAACCTTTATTGCACTTCAACCCTTATAAAGATTCGTAAGACGAGTGTTTCTTTCCAAGATTCTACTGATGTAGAATCTACCTGCAGCTCCCAGTGGGTTGTTTGCACCTCAGCCTGCATCCATAACCCAACAAGAGGAGCACTAATCAGGGGTAGAACCTTTCCTCAACCACAGCTATGGACTGTTTACTCCACCTGATGCATACTAAAAGCGGGGACATGGTGAGAATGTTTAATTCCAGAAGACCTGGATTGAAGACACCTAAAGGAGAAGTCTAAATCCATTGTTTTAGTTGATTACCCAGACAACTTTGGCCATCTTTACCAACTATCCTGTGGAATAACAGTTCATGATTTGTTACCTTTACATTAGGAAACTACATTAGGAATCCACCTTTGCTGGCACGTTGTGTTGGTAGATGATGTTTCTGGTGAACAGTGTGGGATTTTGGTTTGACAATGTTAGACAGGAAGCTTTGAGATCAGCCGCAATACTTTCCTCCAAGAATTTCTTCAAGATTAAGGTCAAAGCTTTTGTTGGTTCCAGTTCAAGAGCAAAATCTACAATAAATACATTATGTAAACAATACCATAAATACCAAGCTGGTGAAACTTGAAGGAGGTGAAACATTCGAGGCATTTGTCCGTTGATGAAGAATCCCGCTTCACTTATCAACATTTTTGAAAGGACAAAGGCACATATTTGGAACCCAGTCATCAGTTAACAAAGCCAAAGAAATGACACACAGTATTTTGTGAACCCTCATGAGATGCCAGCAGTCATTTGTTCACAGTGCTGAATTTGGCCCTCAAGGGAATCAGAATACCACAGACAGAGTTCAGCTTCTACAGCTTCCCTCGAACATCTCATTCCAGGTCAAGATGCAGATCCAGAGTCAACGCACACTCGCAAGACTCACGTTCGTGTGCAAATACAGACAGTTTTGGGATCAGTTGAAACATGTTGTGCAAACCCTCAACTCAACTTTAAGTACGTTGGGACAGAGTAGTTAAACAGTAAGAAGTCCATTCGGTACAGGTTAAAGAGCTTCTTCTGGTAAAATGGGCTGATGTTGTCGAAGAACTTGGCGGCCATGTCTTCTGTGGTCCGGGTGCTCTTGGAGGTGGCGGGGAATTTGACCTCCCCATTCGCCCCTGCCAGCTTCAGCACGTAGCGTGAATCCTGCGCAAGCGTCTCGTATTTGCCGACCACATCGTAATGGATGAGGCAAGGGTGGCAAAGCGAGTGAACTCTTTCCCAGTGTTCATTAAATGGTTCCTCTCTTTGAGTTTGAGGGTCTACTAAATAATACACAAACTCATCGAAGGAGACATCGTTGCCCTTTTCCAGAGCCTCTGACTGGGGGTCTGCACGATGCCTCCTGATAATTTTGGTTCCATAGCGTTTGTGGAATGCCGTGTTGTAGCTCCGGGTGAACTTGTTGCGGTACGCGGAAACGAGTCTCTCGAAGGGCTCACGCACAAAGATGAACTTCAGGTAGGTGCGTAGGCGCTTGTTGATCTCGGATGTGGAGTACTCCGAGAGCAAACGCAGGTTGCCCGCCACATGAGCCTCGTTGGCCGGAATGGCTAGCGGATCGCGATGACGACCGTCACCTGTTAGCACCATCATCACGCGCTTCCAGTTGGTGCACGCCACTTTTGGGACATAGCAGTAGAGTAACTTGTGTTTATCATCCACTATGAGATGGCGGAGGTCCTCCGGGCTAAGCACGCGTCTTTTACGGGTGTGGGATAGGCAGGTTTCCTCCAAGAGTTCCCGTCGGCCCTGTAGGATGGTCTGGACGGCAGAGTGATCCAGCTTAAAGACAGAAGGACAGGATGAAGGATGTGACAAAACCACATGTATTCAAAACCAACTAATCAACTTGACATTTCTTTCGAAAAATGCAACGCTTGTGGCAGAAACATGACTTAACAAGCAAAGATAAATGTATATAGGAATGTGTACAGCTGTAGTGGCAGTGTGTTAAAAGGGATGAATCTAAAGAGGTGATGCTTCTGACAGACTTTATGAACACAAGCTGTCTAACAGAATGCTAACAAGGTGCTACCACAGCTAGAAATGTGATTAGAACTTCTCATTCAGATCAGCTCTTTTTTAATGTCTTTTCTCCTGAATCTGGTGTCTGAGATCAAGAGCAGACTTTTCGTAACTGCAATTAAGGAAACTGAAGCGTAACATATGCAGACAACATATCTGCGTGACAAGACAGTTGCTTTGTTTTAGAGAAGTCCATGTGAAATCATGAGGCACACAGCAGTTTTGGGCGGGAAACATTTTGCTTGAGGGTTAAACACAGATGTTAGTCAATGTGATTTGATATCGAAATAAATTCAACAGAATTTGATGATCTGGTGGCTTAACAGAAATGACCTCATCTAGACTCCTCACTGACTTCCTGCCAAAAACTAGTTTGATTCCTTTTTTTCAGAACAAAGTTCTTTTTGTACATTTAAAATGCAAATGTCAGTTCCTCATGGGAATTCAGTGCCGCACACTGGCAACTGTATTATGTTTTGTTTTTTGCGGTGTAATTTGTCAGCCACTGGAAAATGTGTAACATGTTCAGTTATATTTCTGGTCAGTTGGTTTGTGAGTGTCTGTATGAAATGACAGTGTATGTTTAAGGTGTGTGAGGACAGTCTGCAGGAATGTGGCGGTTGCTATTTTAGTCATTCAACTTCCCCCGCAGTTACAAATCCGTCCCTGAGGAATGCACACTGTCCTCTGTTAACCACGGCTAACCCCCAAAATCAACCAAATCTAACCCCATAACAGGGTCAACCTCAACATCACGATGATTAAACACATACCTGGTCATTCTCCTGTAGTGTCTGCAGGGGGCTCCTTCGTGATTTAACTAGGAAACCATCCCGACCAGAAACTTGTCCCTCTGATGCTACAAACACATCACCAAAGAAAGGAATGAGAAATGACAACAGATTCATCCAAAAGGAAAAATAATTGGATTAAACTTTAGGGTCTGGGGTGTGTTTAAATGCAATAGTGTGCTATAGTAACCATGATGCCTAAGTAGTGTCTAGGAAATTTGGCCAATGTCTTACCTAACACATTCTTGCTAAAAACATGAATGATAGCTCAAATTTGTGGCTCGTGTGGTATTATTTTTCCAAGGATGACAAAACAGGCAACAAACTTACATGGAAGGATCTAAGCCACATCCAAAAACCTAAACGTTACAGAGAAAGGGTGCAAGTGCTTACTATTTGCATTAGTAAGCAACACCCTCGCAACCCTCTAGAAAACGGAACTACACAGCACCACCTTAGTGTCCACATAACAACACCCTAGCAACCACCAATATCACCCCAGCCTTGTGCCAGTTAGTTTTACATTATCAAACACCATCTTCAGAAAACGTAAAACAGTGTCTTGTGTTTCTTTGGGGTTACGAAACTTTTGGCCTTGTGTGTCAAGAGCAAAGATCAAAGTTATTGAGCCGTAAATAAAACCTTTTCATTCCGACCATATGGGCTCCTGCTTGGTTCAGAGCGGCCCGTGCAATCCGTGTTTTTCAAGTATTCCGATCGGCCATAAAAATCCTCCCTACATTTACATTCTCTATAGGAACTCTGTGTTCCTTTTAGTCGCCTTCCCCCTTCTCCCCTCCTTACTACACACACACACACACACACACACACTCGCCTCATTCTGGCTCTTGTCTGTGGGTGTAAGTGATTGGTTCTGCACATGTGCCAGCTAAGTCAAAGGGATCCTTTAACTACCAGGAGGGAGTGTGGGAGCGAATCAAAGCCAACCGGGACACTGAAAATGAACAAGTGCGGTAACTGCACGGAGGAGCTGGTGAAACAGAGATAGGTCAGTGGAATGGATCATATAAAGAACCATATGAAGAAAACAGATGACACTGTGGAAAGAAGGAAATGGGGAGGAAGTTGAGTGTATATACAGACCTCAGTCTGAGCACATACAGTCTGATTATTACATATATATTATACATATATATCTCAAGATATATATCTTATATATTTTTCTCATACTTGTTCAAACCATATACTAGATCTATACACACACACACATATATATATATATACATATATATATATATATACAATAACTATGTATGAAGACATACGTGTATATGCATCGATATGCATTAAACTACAGCATCTGTTTTACATTTAAAGGCCATGCTTGCTTTTCAAACACATTAAACTTGGATTTGAGGAGTTCAACATTAAAAAAGACACATGGCAGCATTCAATAGCTTTGGATGATTGATTGGTTTCCTTATTATTCTTTGACTCTAAGTGTTAAATCACAGTTTATAATCTCATAAAAACAACTGCAGTGTAATGAAACAGCACGATCTGACAATCTTAGGCGAGTAGAAGCATATCAGAGCTGTCATCGCAAATTTACGCAAGATATTAGCAATAATAATCATCATCATCAGAGGTTTTTAAACGGAAGTCTTGAAGCGAGCGGAAGACAGCGTTACGAGCCGTCTCACTCACGACCACAGAACAACACTGTGAATGACAGACGACTTCCTCTTATGACTTTATCAGTGTGTGGCAGGAACATGAAGAGATGAATCAGCACAGAATCACTGAAGGAGGAAAAACTGAAGCAATTAAATGACAGCAACTGAAACTAGACAGCTAATCATTTTAGATCATTTACATTTATGCATTTTATCCAAAGCGACTTACATTGCATTATACTATACATTGTTTCTGAGTATGTGCAATTCCTGGGATCGAACCCATAACCTTGGCGTTGTTAACACCATGCTCTAACCACTGAGCTACAGGAAAGCCAGCAAAAACCGCAAGAATGTTTCCCAAACGTTTCCATTAAGTGACAAAAACGTTAAAATGTTATTTTGAATGTTCTAGGAATGTCCGGTTGTTTAGATGTTGTATTAGCATTATTGCTTGGTTATAAGAACGTTATTCAAACGTTTTTAATTCTGTAACATTTTTTAAATGTTGCAATAACAACTTCAGAATAACGTTTGATATTTATATATATATATATATATATATATATATAAAACGTTAAAAAAGTTCTACTAACATTACTGCAAGAACAGTTTTGATAACTTTGACAGAACCTTTAGAGAACCTTTAGAGACGGTTAGCCAACCTTCTAAAACATTCACTGTTAGCTGGGTAGCTGACAAGACATGACACAGTAAACTGTAAGACAACTATTTCCTCGAAACAATACTAAGTAACTCACGAAAGCAACAAAGAGCACTAAATGCCTTCCAAAGATGGACAACAATGAAGCCCCTTTTGTAACCTTGTTAGTATGCACTATGAGCGAGTTTTCTCAAGTCCCCTGAGACCAGGCGGCAGAAGCAAATGAAAGGGTTTCGCAAGGACAACGCACATATCAGCAGACTTTAAATGAAAGTACGCAAGGTAGCGGGCAGGAAAACCCCCCGCTGTCCAGCAGATGATTGTTTACTTATCAAATTCTGCTCGACCTCACGTGGAGAGAGACTTTGTTTAATACGGGAGCTTTTGAATTTTTCTAATTATTCTCAAATGATTCGATTTATTGACTCTGCTGTCTTCACAGCTGGTGTTCTCTCCACTGTTGTCTAAATAAAATGAAGCTACGAGGAAATGAGTGAATATCAGATGGAAAGATCTGTATGAGGGCTCACACTTCCTGTGTAAGACACATCACATCTAACAGATCGACCCAAACAGCCCAAACAAAAAATGTGCCTACAAACTGCACTCATTTAAACGTTTAACATACAGTGAGGTTAAGAGGTTAGTTAGTTAGGAGGTTAGTTAGTTAGTTAGTTAGTAAAATACAGTGAAGTTAAGAGGTTAGTTAGTTGAGGAGAGGAGAGGTTAGTTAGTTAAGAGGTTAGTTAGTTAAGAAGCTAAAGCAGGTATAAAGAGGTATAAAAAATGAATTGGTTTGATCTCTACTTTTATAAATGAATTAGTCCAAAGTCGCGGGTCTTATCCAAGTTGGACATTTTCCACTCACCAGTAAACACTTTTGTTTCAGGCAGTACTTGAGAATTTTGTTTAGCTTTCCTGTAGCTCAGTGGTTAACAACGCCATGGTCATGGGTTCGAACCCAGGGATGGCACATACTTAATGTATAATGATCAATGTGTAATATAATGCAATGTTAGTCGCTTTGGATAAAAGCGTCTGGTAAATCTAGCGTCTATGTTTACATTTGGTTATATATTCATTTGACAGTTTTGCCTCGTGGTGATGGTCTTAACAGCACAAAGACCCTGTATTTCCTCCTAAGGTGTTCTAAGAACAGATTTACTAAAGCGTTCAAGCGCAACGTGTGTCGTGAAGTCAAATCCACTGCAGAATCAGGAATGTGTTTAATCAGAGATTTGGGTAGAGTTACATCCACTTATAGTGCCACAGTGTGTGGTACTATACAGTTCATTCATAGCACAAAACTCATTACTATAGATTAACTTTTAAGAAGAGAGAGAGAGAGAGAGAGAGAGATTGTATTGTGGTTTGCATATGATATGAGAAGGTGTAGAAAGGTTAAGCTTCTCTCTCTCTGTTTAAGAGACTAACACATAATCATAACTGTTCATCCCAATATTTCCAGTAGGTAAAGTCTGGAGATATGCTCTTATTTATTAAAAGCATGTGACCTTTTCTGACCTTTTCAGTCTTAAAGAGTGAAACAATTGAACCATACAGCAAACTAGTGACACTCAAGCGTCGCTTAATCAGGCCGTTGCCAAAATCAGTGACAGTGTCTGACAATTAAATGATCTCATCACCATCATGATTCGGATTAAATCAGCCCTCCAAATCCCCAGCTAACAGGGAACGTTCTCAGAACGTTGTCTAATGTTCTGTAAATGTTCTCTAAGTTATCAAAATATTCTTGCAGTAATGTTAGAACATTTTATGTTATATATATATATATATATATATATATAAACATTATTTTTAAGTTGTTAATGGAACATTTTAAAAAAGATGTTTGAATAACTTAAAAAACTGGACGTTTTGAGCATCCTTGTGACTTTCGAAATCACTAACTTTTAAACATAATAAACGCATCAGGGAAATTTCTTACAACCTAAGATTGTTAGCTGGGTCTCTGTTTGCTTAAAAACTTGATTTTGAGATATGTGAAAAGTCGATGGAAACTGTTGGCGAGAAGCTGCCCAATGCCCAAAACCTTCACCAGCACCATGAATTAAATCATCTTGTATACAGCTCCTTGTAAAATATAAAACAGGTCCGCTGGGAAACTTGGCCTGGAGAGCGGAGCGGATTCAGAGTTATGCAACTTTACGAGTAGCGTAATGCTTGGACAAAACAAGGCTGGCGGATGACGCTATAACCGAACTCATGTGCCTGCCGGGCCAAAAAAGAACTTCATCACAAAGTGCTTTGAGTCTGTGGCAGGTTTACGTGTTTGTGCAAGAGCACATCAGTGATTCATGTAGCGTATTACCTTTATAAACCACTTCCCAAAAATTCTGTTGAAGTTTAAAGTCTTGGATTATAACAACCTGGGTGGTTTACCTCCAAATCAACAAAGTTAATGCAAACCTGTACTAACACATTTTTTTTGTACTACAACTAGAACACAACATGTTTAAAAACGTTCATTGTTTAGGCTTAGAAATGAGCACAACGTTTGACTGAATGAACGCAGAAATCCATCGTATTTGGATTTCACAATGTGACTCAAGCTTCCAGGATCAAAGATGGTTTTGCTTCTGGGGCCTCTGGTGCAACGGTCTTAAAAAGCTTTTCCTGGTTCACGCGTGAGCGTTTAGCAATGAGCTCATGTTTTACACACAAGCTTTTCAGTTGTCGTCTAAATGCTTCGGCCTCAACAAGTTTTCATGCGTGAGGGTGTGACACTTCTGTTCACATTGCATTTGGGAGTGACTTCAAATCAAAACAACTTTCAACGTGCATTCAACGTATCCTTTCTCCAAACTGCCAACTGGCGTGTGCCCTGAGAACTGACCCATAATCTTGGCTCGCTAGTCTACCAGATGAGCTGTAGACAAAATATTTGATCTCTGACTAAACTTACTAGATCTCCTCACTAAACTAAAATCTCCTCCTGGAATGACTTCAGGTTAGATACAGCAGAGAGTAAGGCGAAGTGGAAGCTGATGAACAGGCTGTAAATTCTCCAGTTAGAGGCTAAATGTTGAGTCCAAGGCACTATGTGACAGTGGAGAGCAATAATGCCTTCCATAGTTTTACAATTACCCTCGAGTACGCGCTTTTGTCAGCGCAAGCGGTAAGGGAGCGTGGTAAAACTACGCCTGACTGCGGCGATTCAACAGCCTGCCGGTGTCAAACTAAACAAGTAAAGAAGTGTGACGTGCGACGAGTCAGCAGTCTGAAAACACAAGCAGCAGTAACTGATGGTGCATAGATAAGCAGTGACACCCAGCACAGTGCGTTCAGCAGACAGATTAATCGTTTTACGCCATATTTAGGATGAGAATGTGTCAGTATTCTGAAGCTGCTGCAAAGGATGCTGGGAAAATTAAATACCAATATAATGTAGAGAAGCATCTAAAAAAAAACAGATGTGTCCCATTTACACACACTTTTGCAGATGGCAGCCGCTTAACAAAAACTGTTACCAAAAACTGACCATAGTTGCCCAGGTAACAAGTTAAGGTTGGAAGAATGTTTCCCTAACATTTCCATTGATTAACAAAAATGTTAAAAATATTTCTTGTAAAGTTCTAGGAATGCTCAAAACATCCAGTTTTTTAGAGGTTGTATTAACTTTATTGTTATTCTTTAGTGTTATTCAAACATTTATTCATTCTGTAGCTGTACGTATGTTACATTCTGTAACTACTTAAAAATAATGATATATAATATACAAAAAAAAAGTTCTACCAACAATACTGCAAAAATGTTTTTGGTAACTTTAAGAGAACATTTGGAGAACCTCAGCCAGGGTTCTAAGAGTGTTTTCTGTTAACTGTAATACATCGGAAAATGAAGCATTACCTTCCCTATACTAGAAATGGTCAAAGGCCCTTTGACAAAAGCTCACCCACAGTTCAGCTGTGTGGGTCCATCTGACCTCCTGTCAGACTCACTGGCCACTCACAGAACAAGAAGAAGCCTCATGTTACGCACAGAGGAACCACAAGAAGATTATTGGTGGTTTCTTATCGGCCCCCTTACAAGTTTTCAGAGGGAAAACATCTCTCCTACTGTGAGCTTGATTACAAACACCTGACAAAATGCAACACTCTCTAACACACGAGGATGATTACAAAGCGTCCATGCCTACATAAACAGAAGAGTCTGTTTGATGCTAATTCATTCTTAAAGCTACAAGCAAGTAGGCCAAGATGCCCAGAGAGTGATTCATTTAAAGTTCTGCTTCTTCTAATGGAACAGAATCAAGTCTACACTGATGCAGTGGTAGTCAAAGTTCACACTCCACCGAAACGTCTCTCTGGTCCTAAAAATCGTTTGATTTAAAGGCTCATCTTTAAATGTTTCAGACAAACATAAATAGCGGTTTAGTATTAATTTCATTAAAAGCCTGATATTTTAATGAACATTTAAATAAACAGAAATGGTTTAAACAGGTTAGCAGAACCAGGTCAGGAAAAGGAAAACTAGTCAAACAGTGGCTAATGTTCAAGGATAAAATCCAGTCTTTTTTTGTTTACTGTTTTGGTAACAGCATAATTTTCATATTCACCTCTGTGAATTGTCCTAGCTTTGATGACTATAATGGAAACAGAACGCGAGCGCGTGTAAACTTTTGACTAGTGGTGTGTATATCTGTACTTCCTGCATGCATACTCGACGCGCAGTACACACATCAGACGTCTGTGAAGCGTGACCCTGTGACCTCTGAAGATCTGCGTGTACGTCAGTGCGTGTTTCCAGAAGATAAAACATTAAACCACAATGCACAGAAACCACATAAAACTCCTGAAAACTACAAGCTGGCGAGATCCATTCGTTCAACGCATGTGTTAAAATATGCACAAAGAGAGACAAATTAAGTCTCACATGACATTGTTAAGCTATTTGCCCTGCGTGACTTTCTGGGTCATATCCTGAACTAATTCTGACACTGTATCGTAAAGCTCTCATACTCATTACCAATGAGTCCAGACAGGACCGGTTGAAATGGGCCACAGGATGTGTATTACACTTTTAATTTGTAAAATATGGACCTCTAAATCTTGGCAGGCTTAACAGTTTACGTTGTATAATAAAACTTTCACCAAAACACTTTGTATCCCCTGATCTTGGCTGTAGGATCATTTCTGGGCGAGGAGAAAGACAACTGATTGTTTTGTTTACAAAATGAAAAGCGATTCGCTGTAACTTCCAAATTCTCTCTGGTTGTCATTACATTTACAATTCATCACAAGCTTCCCAGCTAACAATTTTAGGTTGTAAAAATGTTTTCCTAACGTTTCCATTAAAGAAAGAAAATCATTAAAAAAGTTACTTTGAATGTCCTAAAATCATTCATAATAGCCAGTTTTTATACATTGTGTTAACGTTATTGTTGCGTTTTGTGAACATTATTCAAACATTTTAAATTTGGTAACTTTTTTAAAATGTTCCACTAACAACTTAAGAGTAATCCTTTGTATATATATCATATATAGCGTTAAAAAGCGACTAACAGTACTGCAAGAATAGTTTACGATACCTTTGAGACAACTTTGAGAAAATGCTAGGCAACATTCTGAGAACGTTCCCTGTTAGCTGGGTCATGCCTCTTCTAAACATGTACAGGTGGCTTTTATACACATAAGATAGTATCACAGCACAGGTTTATGCTTGTTCACTGTGATAAATGTAATTAATCACAGGTTTAAGTTAAGTCTGACGTGGTCATACGAAGCCTGTAACCCAAGACTGACCTTTACTTCCCCTTCATCTCTAATTTCATGCCTCCATCTCACACTGTCCTCCTCCAAGGTGAGACAACTGTGGGCATCATGGGAAGGTTTAAAGGTTTCAGAATGCCCCAGAGACTCTCAGTGGGGGCTTTCCAAACATTCCAGGGGAAGTTTTTCCTCTCTGCTTTGTTCCCAGTGGGTCTGAACAGACTTTTTTTGTTCCCTTGCTGTTTTAAACAGGCTAAAATCCACACAAGCTCTCTGAGGACACACTGCAGTCATTTTGAGTCTGAGGAGGAGAGAAACTGCCGGTACGTGGCATGTGTCCACACTGGACTGTGGTGCTTAACTCGAACCAAATAAGCTTGTCAACTGGAAGTTATAGAGTTTAACCACATCGCCACTGTTCACAACTGCCATAAGACTGTCTTTCACATTTACGCATTTGGCAGACGCTTTTATCCAAAGCGACTTACATTGCATCATACTATACATTGTTTCTGAGTATGTGCAATCCCTGGGATCGAACCCATGACCTTGGCGTTGTTAACACCATGCTCTAACCACTGAGCTACAGCCTTTTAAAACAGTGGATATAAATTGGTGGGTCAAAAGCTCAAAATGGGTCACAGTCCTGTTCTGACAGCAGGGACAAAATGCCAAACTATATAAATAACATAGGTCAGCTGAAGCTCTCCACTGGTCCACTCTGACCCCAGACTGTTAGGCTGGCTAGATCTGGGAGGAGCCACTAGGTAGAAATCTCGCATCTTTCACAGTTAACCTCACAAAAAAGCGCATATGTGTCGTCATGAATTTAGGATGTGGTTACAAAAACTGACATATAACCTAACAGTTGGAATGTGAAACAAAAACAAGTTCCCTAAGTCAACTTTTCATTTTTACTGATTTAAAACTAACTGGTAAACCAATTAAGATATATTATATGTTGATATGTTGTATCAGCGTGATATGATTGGGGCTTTCCTGACCCAATGTACACATCGACAGAAGACGAAAAGCAGAAGAAATACAAAGAGTTACAGTTTACATTCTGGTACAGATCAATGGAAACCAGACTCAGGTTTTTTAAATGTGCAAGACTCACCTGATCTTGTGATGTTCTGAAAGTATAAAATAAGAATGAAAAACGAACCGACGCACGTCGCCAGAAACATTCGACCCACTTTCGGCTTTATCATTCTGGTGTTCCTATAGCGGACAATGCCCGACTCTCGCCCGGCGACGGAGGTCCGAGAAGGGCTGTACGACGATCCTAAAAGCGCCTATGTTGCGACTTCCTCATTTTACACACAAACGCAAAACTCTAGCAATGCGAACGGAACGCTCGATACATTTTGACCCGATGTAACCCACTCGTCCCCCGAGAAATGACCGCTCGTCTCCAGCTGGGTGTTACGCGAACCCTTCGAGCCCCAAAACTTCCGCAGGTCTGAAGTGTGTGTCTCCGCGCGTCTCGCGTGCATTACGCATACATTCCATTCATCATGTAGGTCTTCCACGTACGTCACATGTTGCTGCCGTCGGTTATTGCGCTCAACTTCCCTTAAACATGGACGGCATTGTATCAAAGTTTGGTCTGTGACGTCACGCCCACCCGCGCCTCGCGGCCCCCGCGGGGGCTCCGTTGTTGTGACGTCAACATTCGAACCCCTCTAGATTCGAACGTAAACCTCAAGCGTTGTGTTACGTCATTGACCAGAATATTAAAGAAGCTTTATTGAACCCCATTTTTTTCAGACGGAAACAACGAGCAAACGAACACTAATCTTTATGCTATTTAAGAAAGAAAATCTCACATTTTACCCGTTTAAAATACGATTTAAATCACTAACATTCGGTGTGGTAATCTTGCGCGCACACACGTAGGTCTTTATCTAACTATCCATGTAGGATAATGTGTCCACGAGGTTTTAATTTAAACAATGTACTGTTGATGCCATCTGGTGGTAACATCGCTACATTGACTGACTGACACGTTACTCTCTAGTCCAAATGAAGGATTACGTAGTTGAGTTTAAATACTGCACGTGGTCAGTGTGAATGTTATCGTGTTTGTGGTGAATTTGTGAGCTTTCTAGCAAGTCAGCACAAAACGTCCACCACGTGTAATAGATCTTACTGATCGTTTGGGCATTTATGCCATAAACATTGTTTACTGTAGAAATCACTATGACATTTCATAGATTTCTATTTAAATGGAAATATAAATGCATGAAACGAGGTACTGGTCATGTAAATAATGGCGATTCAGGTCAGAGTTTGAATCTGACGGGAACTGGTTTATGTTGATTCAGGGTCAACATTTCCAGTGCAAACTCTAGGAAAATAGAAATTGCACACACTGTAATGTAGACATATAACTGACAGGTAATAAAAGACGTAAAAGCAGCATTATACAGAGCGAGTTTCATT